>JANHGB010067671.1:52759-63999 GCA_026283785.1 Coracopsis vasa
TGTTCAAGGCCAGGTTGGACAGAGCCTTGGGTGACATGGTTTAGTGTGAGGTGTCCCTGTCCATGGCAGGGGGGTTGAAACTGGATGATCTTAAGGTCCTTTCTAACCCTAACTATTCTATGGTTCTATGGAAGAAGCACATAGCACCACAGTGGCATGCAGAAATGTGTGCTTGTAGGGCTGCCCCTCAGAACAAAGCAGCATGCCCTTGCTATGGCAGAACATGAACCGAAGGGTTACTTCTAGAAACTGTTGTGTGAGAGCTTTGGGCTTGGATTCATGCTCATTTGCCAAGGTTTGTGGTTGTGCAAAGTGAGACTTTTCTGTATTGGAGGTGGCAAAAGTGACACTGTCTTGGGACTGCTGGCCTTTGTGCAGGAAGGGGCTGACTTCAGTTCTGAGGAAGCCTGAAACTTCACCTCTCATGTGCAAGCCCCATCCCCTTCTGCTGGCTCAGATGTCAGTAGTTAGGCTTTATCTGCATTGCTAACTATTGTGATTGCTCACTGTTAAGTCACCAAATGACATGAGAGGATCTCATTACAAGGAGCTGCACTATCTATTACTGATGCTGCTGGTTTAAATGAGGCTCATTTTGCATTGGAATTTAACAGCACCAAACAGACTGGATGGAGGCACAAACAGTTTCATTGTCCTGAAAGTCAACTGGATTTGCCAGAGGAATGAGGAACTTTAACAGTCGATGTTAAACCACCATGCTATTTGTCTTTGCTCTGCATGAGACGTGGCCAGTCCTCCAACCACTTGCAAATGGGTGCATGGCTGTTCTCACCTCCACCAGCAGCATCATTACTCTCTTGTACAGGAGTCACAGCTCAGCCACTTTAAAGTGTAAATCCTTAAAAACAGGGAGAAGAGGAGAGATGGGAATGAATTTAAAGGCTCTGCTGGTAAAGGCAAAATTTAGGATCAAACTTACTGTAAGATTAGCAAGAACAGATGCATTTATATTACATGTAACGCACAGATCAAGGTTGACTGTTGTCAGCTCCCTCCATAGGGATCAGGAAAGGTGCCCTCTTGGTTTTCCTCTCCCACCTCAGGGGTCAGCTATGTGTTTCCAGGGGTGTTTATGGTTTCAGCTGAAGGGCACATGCTGAGCTTTACTCCCTTGGAGTGACTCCTGCTGCCTGTCCTAAACCTTTTAGTGTCTATTGCAGAGCAACCTAGGCTGTGTGATAAATAACAAATGGTTAAAAGCCAGCAAGGAAGGAAATTGGTAGTTAACTAATCCTAACGAGCATTGGCCTGGATGATGCGCACACTCTGAGCTACCTTTGATGGGCACCAAATTCTCTTTCAAAGCATCACCTTTAGATGCTTTTTATGTGCCCTTCTCTCCAGCATTTTCATGTGCCTGTGATTTCCACTGCTGTTTGCTACTGCAGAGTCTGATCGTTCAGGTCAGGGGACGTGTTGTCACTGGCTGCTGCATGGACAGGCACATGCTTCCAAAGGTGGGTTTTGTTCTTATCGGTAGTTCTTGTGCTGTTTTATTTAGCAGTTTATAAGCGAATCATTTTGTCTGCATGAATGTTTATGTGAGATTATTGTCCTGAGAAAAGCCTTAAGAACATGAGAAGAACTTTTTCACACAGGGTTAATAAGCAGACAGTGATAAGTTACAAAGCTCTGCTTCTTGCTTAAGTGGGAAGGTGAGACAGCAAGACTTATATTAGAAATAAATATGTATTTGTAAAAATGATGTGTGAATACACAAGGTCAAGAGTCTCTTGGTAAGATTTCCAAATACACTGAGTTATCTTAGGATCATGAACTTTCTTGTTTGGTAGGGATGCCTGGTAGGTAGCGAAATTTGTCAGACCATTGTCAACGCAGAAGAGATGGTCTTTCTTCCTCTCAAGTATAAATGTAGTTGTACCTCCCCCCAGACACATTCTGATCTCTACTTCTGGGGGAAAGGTTTGGAAATAAACATTCAATCCATTATGAGGACTTCTAATGTGAATAGTAAAACTTTGTGGTGTTTTCTTGTTTTCCTTTGGTTATGACAGATGATAGGCTACACAAAAAAAGGAGACCGTATTTGGAAAGAATCAGACTTTATTATAACAAATAAATTTTATTCATATAAATAATGTATTTTATTGCTATAAAGTATTGTCTACAGAGCCAAGCTAGAAATTGGTTAAAGACATAGGCATCCACCACGAACAAAACTGAACCAGACTAAGGGGTTTTAAGTAAACAAATTAGGTTATTTTCATCTTGAAGAATCGTTAGATGGATTCCTGGGATTATAAAAGAGTACTCTCTTTTAGCCACTAAAATTCCCACTGAACTCTGATTTGTCTTGATCTGGTCCAGTCGAGACATTATTACTTAATCTTTTACATATTTCAAGATGTCACTTGGATGGCTAAGCAGACTCTGTCATGCTGTCAGATGTAATTTCCCTGGAAAAACTATCTTGCTGCATCCAGATAACCATCTTCATATGAAGATCATTTGTTGTTGCCCAACATGGCCAAAATTCCAACTACTCCTCTGACTGCGATGATGAGGTTTTTTGAGAAAGCACTAGTATCTCCTATGTAAACTCCTATGTGGAGGAGACGGACTTACATTAAAAACATGTTTATAATCTGTAGCTATTCCCTGTAGAAAGGGGATTTTAAGACTGATGCATCTCTTTGAGTAGGTGAACCCATAAAATCAGACTGAAATACTTTTAAGTCTCCAACCAAGTGCACAGCTGGACCTAGCACAGCTGAAGGAGGGCTTCATGGAAGGTCAAGAATTAATGGCTGGAAAATATGCCAAAGCCTAACAATTGGAAAGCACATTTGCTATTCTGCTTTTTGATTTAAAGCTGGTAACATGTGAAAGTAGTGATTGAGTTACTTCTACTGCATAACTTAGAGACAAGAGTTCTTCATTTGTCACCAAAAAAAACCAAAAAAAACCCAAAAAACAAACAAAAAAAAAATACCCAAAAAACCAAAACATATCAACATTCCAAAAGGGCATTTGATACTTTTCAGATGAGACTGATGTTCCAAACATAACATTTAATCTGTATGTCAGCAGCTAATTTTCCTGATGTGGTATGTCATTTTCTAAGCATATCTAGAGAAACAGGATTAATACTAAACTTCTCTTATTTTTTGCTGTGTTCAGAATACTTATCATGCAAGTTTTATTAATTATGGTGAATGATAATCATTATCATAAAATAAGAATCACATGTTCCCATGGATCTTGTATGAAGTGACTAGTACGTTTCCTTATTACCATTGGTAATAATAACAGCAATTCTTATTCTTTTCATATGAATTGGGCTGTGTTAGTATTAGGCCAAATATTACATATAATGACAGAGTAAGGATGTAAGTAATGATGCATTGTGGGGGCACAAATGAGCAAAAGGAAACTGCAGCAAGGTTTGGGTGACCCTGTGTTTTAATCCAATGCTGTAAACTTTTAAGCACAAGTTAAACTTTACTTGTGAATGGTGAGGCTGCTGATTAAGACCTGAATTATCTAGCCGTAATGAGAGCATTGCTTGACAGTGGGAGCTGCCAGCCTGTGGTAGAAGGCACGTGTGGCCTGTGAAACACCTTTATGTGTTTAGTGAGAGCCCACTGAAGAGGTAGGTTAAATATCCACCAGCCAAGTATTAGCATAGTATAAACCTGCTGCAAACACTGTTTTCTTGGCACCTGCAGAGCTCCATTTCCAAATGGCTACTGTATAAAATGGACAGATGATCCAGTCCAAAAGAGGATGATACAGAAGAGACTTGCCCAGAACCTTATGCTAGAAGATGTTCGGAGATGTGTCTCAGTCTGCTTCAGTCAGTGGTGTGTAGGTACAGAGATTGTTTCCAAAACACAGAAATGCACATCCGAGCCATGGAAGTATTGTGCGTATCAGTGCAATTATTACAGATTCTGAATCAGTAACATTCTGTGCATTTATTTTTTGTGTTAGCAACTTTTCTCCCCCCCCTCCATGTGATATGAAAACTCTTATGCAGACATTCTTGATACACTGGGCCTTTGATATCTAGCTGAAACAGCAGGACTTCTGTAGTTCCAAAGTCTAGATTTGCTTTAAATGTTGCTCATTGGAATAAGTATTTGTATTTCCTAATTCATGGCATTTAATTTCCTGTCCTCGAAATAGAGACTCACAGAAAATTACATAGTTCAGAAAGCTTGAGCTCAAAACACGTTGAATACCTTTGAAAGAAAAATAGAACACGATAAAGCAGCATCTCTTTAGTGGGATGACAATTCTCCACCTAGCAAGGTGCAGTTGCTGTGTAGCTCACTAGAGGGCATGTGATTGTACTTTATAACCCCTGAGATAAAGAAATTCTGCTATAAAAGAGGGGAAAAAAAAAAGAAAAAAACAAAACCCAAAAAAGTTATAAATCTGACATAGCTGCATTGCAGATAGAAAAAGTTAGACTTGTAGTCCGCTTACTTCGGTTGCTTATTCAAGTGCATTTTTTGACAAAGAAGCTAACCTAGTCTTGTAGTATGCATACAGTCCCTTTTCTTTACCAGGCGAGTGAGGCAGAAGTATGCTTTGCAGTTTACTCTGAATTCATTTTATCCACTTCTTTGTTCTTACTGTATTTTTCCTAATGTTTCCCTGAAAAAAAGAATAAAAAAAAATAGATATCATACTGATCCCTTCTTATGGAAGCTGCCAGAATAAGCAACTCAGATGCTCACTATAAATATTTCAGAATATCTAGCATTTCTGTTTGTAACCACTTAATCTGGTACACATGTTAAAGGAAATCAATTTTTTAAAGCAATTATTTTAGATTTAAGTTTTCTGTAGGCAATAGAACCTTGAAGACCTGGTTATTTTTAATATAGAAACTATGTCCTTACCTTGGAGCTTTAAAATATAGAGGCATTTGGGTCAGTTGTTTTCATCTGCTGTGTAAACAGCCTAAATCTCCAGAATTGCTTTCTGAAAGCAATTTCCAGTTGCTTTCAATTTTGGGGTTAAAAAAAAGGCATAACCCAAACAAGTCTAGTAAAACCCAATTCTTCCTCATTTTCTCTTGTGTCTTCTATTATGCCTGAGTGCAAAGCCATTTATGTCGCTTACAACTGTAATGACTTTGCATTTGCTGAAGTGAGAGGACACAGGTAGAGTACTGATTGGTTAAGAATAGATGATAAATGAAGTAAGGCAGAAGACAGTGCTCTAGGAGTCCTGGGCCAAATCTTGGGCTCCTTCACTTAGGTTTTGTTTTACTTCAAACTCTTACTGGTGCAAACTGAATCTCATTGAGCCATAGCCTTGTGTTTTGCCAAACCATCATTCTTTGTCATCTCCTACCTTCAAGAGCTACATCTAAAGAAGAGCAAGCAAAAAAAACCTCTAGCAATTCTCTTGGACTTGGCACTAAAAAGCCATGTAGAGGAATTCTGTAAGTTCTTTGTGTGCTGATGTGGCTTGTTGCATCTCTCATTCGTGTCTCCCCCAGGCAAGGAGTGAAATGTTTGTGTGGTCCAGAAGTGTCCACTGAAGCCTGCAAGCGCCTCTCTCACAATTCAGTTGAAACACATCCACAAAACCTTTCTCCCTGACCTATGTCACTGATCATGGCATTACTCTTTCTCAGTTTTCATCTCTGTGCTCCAGGTGACAGTGTCTGGTCAGCATCCAGCCCCACCTGAGCTTCCAAAGGTCTTCATTTTGCCTTCCACCCCTGACACATGCACTTTTATTTCTCTGAGATTGTTCCTCTGCTCAGCCAGAGTCACCCTGGATTTGCCCTTCACACATCTCATGTGGTTTTTCTCTCCTGCGCTGTTAGTATTTATTCCATTTATGAATTAATAACTGTACAGTTTATGGGGGGAAAAAGCCATAGGGCATCTGCGCAGAGAATGTTAAAAACAGGGAGGAGATAAAAAGCTGCACTTTGGACATGTAATAGCTAAAAATTAGAATAAGTTATCCTCCTTAATCATTCTTTGAGGTTCTCTTTTGTAACAGTGCCTATAAAAAGCCTCTGAAAGATGATATGGCTGAGTCACAGAGGAGCCTAGATAACACTATGGCTTTAATTATAGTGCAGAAAGATGTAATAAGTATATGGAAAGTAAACATCAATGGCTATCTACCCCTCCCATGCCCTTCATATGTAATTTTAAATGATCTCTTGTTTGGGTCAGAACCTAAGGTGTTATCTGCACTGCAGGCTGCAGCCTGCTGTGCACAAGTGGCATCAGTCTGGGGCTGGTAGCCACGTAGGTGGGGCTGCTGGCAGCCCAGAGCAAACCACAAACCCACTTGAACAGCAGAGCAGGTTAACCTGCTGTCTTCTGCAGCCAGCACCTAGATAGCTTGCTTAAAAATAGCTCTTGATGCGACACTCCTGAGTGTTTGCTTAGTCACATCCACCGCCCGGAGAAGGGATGTGAAGCTGGCCGGTACTGCCAGATGGCATAGCAACAGCAACGTTAAATAAAAATCTGCTCTGGGAGACAGGGACAGTTGTCTCAGAGGCTCTGTGAAGCCAATTTGTCATGTAACAGGAGTCCCTGGGCACATTCTTCATCTCATCTCCATTAAGATGGAAAACAGCTGGGGTTAAACTCACGTACCTCAAAATTGTATTTTAAGTCAAATAGTTAAATAAATGAGGGACTGAGCCATTATTAGGAAAAAATAAAGGGTAAAGAACTCCCCAAACCAACACAAACCCAAACCATCAGTGTCTTTACTTAAGAAAAACTCAATTTATTAAACTAGCAAGAAGCATTTTTTTTTTCAATATTGTTTCCCATATTAAAGAAGAACCCCATTCTGCATCTGCCATGAAGATTTGGATGGTGCGTTGAGATCACACTGAAAGTCAGGGTGGCCTACATCAGAAAAGTTTCATTTCACAGAACATTTGCTATTGATATGTTGGGAAAGTGTCAGACTTGCGGGAGGACTGGAGAGTATTTGCATGATACATTAATAAGAAACAGTTTAGTATAATAGATTACTAAAGCATGGTTAATTTTGAAGCCAAAGCCCACACATTCTTAACTTTGTTTCCCAGCTGAAGAGCCAGTATACTCATGTATTGTACAGGAACTGGAGTGTTATTCTTTGAAAGCAAACCCAGTGTTTAGAAAATCCAAAATTGAGCTAACAGCACGGCATATAGGCATCACACAGGATGTTATTTTAAGCTGTAAAGCAGAAATGTCAGTACACTTGATATCTTTATTTGCAGCACGTGTGTTTTGAGAAAGCAGGTTACATACATTCTTGCTTTACAAGTCCTGTGAAACTGAGATAGTTTCATTTGTCTTGGGAAGCTCAGTATCTGACAGACTGACAGGAGGTCTAGTCAACAATTCCAAGAGGTTTTAAATGATGTGGGGGCATATGCTCCTGTCCTTCAGTTTTGAGAGGGAGCTGCTTTTTGAGACTGCTCTCCTCATCCCAGCAGCATTTTGAAAAACAAGTTAATTTCTGAACTTTAGAGTTTAACTCAGTTTAACTGAGGTTGCTGTACAATGTCCCCAGCTACTCCACTTGTCTCCTGGAAGCATTAATCTTCATCCCCACCTTGAAAAGAACGATGGACCTATAGGAATGTATGTACTTTAGGGCTAATTTTAAACATAGTATTGACAAAGTACTGATTTCCTAAGATCATATGGACCTTTAGAACATAGGAATGAAAAAAGAAGAAAAAGAAGAGATCTTAAAAATATAAATTAAATGCCCAAAATTAATTGGACTAGTGACTAAATATTCAATATTCAGTCAATGTATTAAGTTGCAGGTTTGAAACCTTGGGTTAAAACCCATTAAAGAGTAACCAAAAAAGATTCCTAGATTATTATATGATTTAGTAATTCCTGTTGACTCTCTTAGTACTTGTTCCCTTTGGTTATTATTTTTTTTCTCTCTTCCTTATAATTTGAATTCGACTGCTTTAATAATTTAGTAATTCATTCTCTCACTAGTAGTAATTTATACAATTTTCAGATGGCAAGTAGCACCTTTTGTTGCAGTCAAGTGTTTCTATGGGGATTCAGAATCTATCATTATTGAACTGGGCAATATGAGTGAGTTCAGCACCTACTGTGTCAGGATACAAGTTAATATTTTGGATTATGAGCTAATGCTTCAAGCCTCTGGGGAAGCCTAAAAGATCTAGCTTGGGATGAAAGAATCAGAAATATGAAATGAGAGTCATTCTAAAACCTAACATTTCCATGTTTCCATTAATTCATTATGTTTTGCGTTCAAAAAATGGAAAATCACATTCAAGGATCAAAGTCCACATAGCTTTCTACACACAAACTAGCATTTCATCTAGATTATGCATGTAAATAAAGTTGCAGCTTGCTCCTAAGACATAAAAAGCAAAGGTCAGATTATGGAAATAAAGGCAAAAACATGTAAGTCTGTTTGTTCTGCATTTCTTGGCAGCCAATACATTCAGTATTCTGGTACTTGTTATGCAGAAAAATAGAGTTGCCTATTGTGGGTAATAGCAAATAAAGGCAAAGGACTGGTTCTGCTACTCTTGTAACTTCATTGGTGTCAATGGACATATAGTAAAAATTCATTTGGCAGGGAATCACCACTTGAGGTTCAAGTGCTTATTTCTTCTAAGACCCAGAAAAGTTATGCTGAGTAAGGCTGGCAAAAAGGTTCGATTAACTCTTTCAGCTGGAAAAATCTGGGACAGAACAGGCCCTGGAGCACAGTGCTAGGAAGAGCCAAGCTTTGGGAAGGAAGTGAAGGCTGAGGTTTACATAGTTATTGTCTTTGAAATACCAAAGGCCAGAGTGGGGCTGAGTTACTCAACTCCAGAATGGCAGTAAATTTACGTGCTCCCTGGGGTATTTGTGTTTCGAGCTGTGAAGCAAACTCCCTTCTCTCTATTGCACTGGGTGCACACCAAAGAGAAGAGGCTTCCCCTTCTGATTATTTTTGTTGTCTTCTGCTGAGAGAAAATGGGGAAAATGACTGCAACCAGGCAACAGAGGAGTGTAAACATTCATGTAGAAGAGGAAAGCTGCAACATGTTGTTGTTACGTGTAACTACTGAGCTTCACAGCTGCTCTCCTCTCCTGTGCAATTAGCCAGGAATGCAGCCCACATAGCTCATTGACAGGCTAACCTAATTTTACATTCCTTGAAGATCTGGGGGGAGGTAGGGGGAAAATCCCATAATTCCAGATTTTTTCGCTACTTTATTTAGCAGCCATATAGGCAATGTCTTCAAAACAATATGGCTTGAGCATCTTTTTTTTCTGTCCACTTTCAAAAGATAGAGCAAAGAAATGGGATATCTTTGGTGCTAGCTTGAAGGTTCTTTTTCTCTGCTATGCATTCGTGAATACTAATTTGTCCATTTCCCACTTCTGTGAGAATTCCCTATGGAATGTTATTTTTCTTCTTTCCCTACAAATTTCATGTCCCCCGCAAAGCACACCTTTCTAAGTGATCAGAAAACAGGCAGTAAGTTGGCATTTCAATGGAAAAACTGTTTCAGTTGAAACAAGTGAGATCTTTTTTTTTTTTTTTGAATGTTCCAGAAATCAAAAAATCCATTTGCAAACCAAAATGTTCCAAAATTGTTTTCTTTCAGAATTGTTTTTTATTTAGACATTTACTTTCTATATTGCCAATAGTTGCAAGCATATTGGAATGAAAAGACTAAGTTGATGCCAGTTTAAAACTTTATTAAGAAGTGAGATGTCCCTTTTTTGGACAATTATTTATAAAGCCTACATTTTTTTAGCAGACAACCCAATTGGAGCTCCTAAGTGATCAATACCTGATCCTTATTTTATCAAATGCAGTTGTGTTAGCCTGTTAATAGAACAGATTTTCTTTTTTTTCACTCTATTTAATAAACTGATCATTCAGCATAAATTCTTACATTGCAGATTAGGAGCTTTTCCCATGTTGTATTAGCTCCTGGTTCTAGAGCAATATATTTGTGCTAAAAAAAAACCTGCATGGGGGTTATGTGCTAGAAGACTTATCTCTGTCTTTTAGATGGAGTAAAATTGAGCAGTCAAACAGAGAAGGAAGCAACCTCCATAATTCCATTTTTTACAAAGCAGAGGCTCTACTTTTTCTCTGAGAATGGGGTGTTTATTGCAGCCTGTTGATACACAATCTTAGCTCTAAAAACATTTGTTTAAGGTAGATTTGCAAGGCAAAGCAAATGATTGAACATATTTTTACATTTGCTGTTATATACAGTCTTCAGATGTGACTGCATTTATCAGAAAGCAAGAGATAAATCAGCTTTTTTAGTACTTATTATAGCTAAGGTTGCACAATGGTTTCCATTCTAACTCCCTTTTCAGCCTCATAATTTTCTGCTGCTTTCATTCCTAAGAAGGGAATTTTCCTTACGGTTATTTTTCTTTGGAAACTTTGAGTAACTTGGCTCCAATATTGCAAGAATATTGCAAAGAAATGGGTGTATGTAGGCTTCCTAATTATAAGTATTTTTATTGTTTTAACAACTCTTCAACATATGCTGCTGTGGGAGGGAGGCTGAAATTTCAGCTATTTCCATATCAAGTCAGCCGCTGTTCTGGGCTACCGTGAGTTCGTGTTTTGGTTTGTGCGTTGTGATCCTCTGGAAAGCCACGTGCTGTGCGCACACAGTGCAGCTCACATACGTTTTCTCTGTGGCGTTTCATGCTGGGGAGCACTCTGGCAGGGCCAGAAGCAGTTGCCCTGTGTGTGGATACAGAAGGAGGATGAGAACATACCAGCTGACCATCATTGCTCCTCTCGCTTTGCATGTGTGTTTTGCTTCCATCTCCTTGTATCAGGGAGACCAGAGGATTTAACTTGTGGCCTGCCAGGCATGAGACCTGCTCCTTCACTGTGTTTTGCTGAAATCTTTCTTTTTGAGACTTCTGTCTCTGATTGATGCTGAAACAAATATCTCTTCAGGAGCGTGGTCAAGCCCAGTTTAGTTCAGTGACACAGTGAAGATGTTTTTGAGTAAATAATGAAGTGGCTTAAAATAATTTAAATGTATTACATTGCCTTTTGAGGCAATGTTTATCAATGGATATCAATTTTGCTGGCCTGGGGTTTGTTTTTGTTGTCTTCCCAAGAAATCAGTGGTTCCCACTCCAAGGGGTTAATGGTTGTCACCTGGTTTTAACATTATAGAAAGAGCTTGGTAGATAAAAAAAGCTGAAAAAATGCTTTATTAAATATGCATAACATGT
>JANHGB010067672.1:0-13500 GCA_026283785.1 Coracopsis vasa
AGAGTCCCTTCCCAGCATCCTTGTAGGCCCCCTTCAGATACTGGAAGGCTGCTATGAGGTCTCCACGCAGCTTTCTCTGACTCTTTATGACTTGGGAGGGCAAAAAGAAACCCACAACTTTAAACACTCCACTACTGGGAAATAACAGGTTTTCCAGCTTTAGCCAAGATATTTTGTAGGGAGCAATCACATACAGTTCAACAACAGAGCACAGAAAGCAGTGGCCTTCCTTCAGTGGAAGCAAGAGAAGCTAGGGGAGTAACAGGGAGCACTGAGGGGTACAAAGCCTCTTAACCAGAATCCACACGTTAGGATAGCACACATAGCTCAGGAAGTTTCCAACAGAAGTTTTATGTGGTCTACACGGAGCTCAGCTTCTCCAGAGGTCAATTCAAGACCTCAGTTTAAGATTGATCTCCCAGTTTGAATTACCCTGTGGAAGAACCATCCACTCAGAGTGAAGGCATCCTAGGAGACTAGTTTCCTAACTTTAGCACCTACTGTAGTTATTTAAAATTAGATGATTTAAAATTAAATGTCCTCCAGCCATAGAAAATGTGCTTAGAGGCAATTATCCCTTTTGTCCTTCTCAACTGGTTATTAAAAAAAGGCATAACTTGCTTCAGGTGCTTACTGGCATAGCATGCATAACAAAGCTATTTACAGATAGCATCCGAACTGTTCGCTCTATTGCTGCTCTTCCACCTTTTATAGAAACTAGTCCCTTTAGAACGTAACACAGTAGGAGTTTGTTGTGACGTTACACGAACTCCTATTGCTGGGGCAGAAAATGAAGCATCCTATTAGATCATATAATCAACTAGGTTGGAAAAGACCTTTAATTTCATTGAGTCCAACTGTTACCCCAGGACTGCTAAGACCAACACTAACCCATATCATCTAAATCATAAATACAGTGCAAGTATTTTGTTGCTCATTATTTGAGGGGGAGCAGGGAGAGACCTATTATTTTAAAATGAATCCAGGTGGTGGGTTCAGGTATTTATATTTCAAGACTCGGAGATGCCCTTCATTTTCATCCAGGAATAAATGTGAGCAGGAAATTTCCCCAGGCAATTCACACACCTCACTTGCAGAGATCAGGCCAATCTCCACACACCTCAACTCCATGTTGTGCCTGGTAAGGAGATGAATTCAAAATGCTACAAGATGCTAAAGAGCTGTAATGGCTTTACGCTCACTAGGAAGATCTAGAGTGAGACCATCACATCGATTTCACCAAGATGCCTTAAGGGACTGCTGGCAATTAGGACTTGTCTGTCAAAAGTTAAATCAGAAAGTGCAAGGTTCCCCTGCGAACAAACCAATTCCTGGTTGTTTTACTTCACTTTCAGTAACTATTCCAAAATAACTCCAAGCATAGACTAGTTTCCAAATCACAACCAAACCAGTTATCTTTAATTTTCCTCTATTAGTTTCAGAAGAGTGTATATGTGCAGAAATCTATGGCACTACCCTGAAGAAAATAAATCTGAAGAGACCAAGGTGTGATAGAGAAAACTCATCTCCTGAGAGTGAGCAGAGGACTGTATGACCCAACAGGTCTTTATAATGGTATAACAGTAAATAAATACACAAAAAATGGGAATTCACCACAATTATACACAATGTCTCCCTAAAATGCTCACAGTTCAGTGTTTCATAAAACTTGTCCTCTGTTTAATCTGAATTCATGAACAGTTTCCAATACAATAAGCAGAAACCACTGGCACTTAAGGCATGGCAATCCCAATTTGTTATAAGATCTATGTAAACAAATACTAAGAATATGCAAACCAAACGTTCAGACTGCTGTAAACTAATCACATTGTTTTGTACGTTGCAGAATTGTACGCCAAAAACATTACCAAAATCTTATTTTAATAAGTTAAGTTTCCTACTAACCTAAACCAAGAAAAACGTTACTTCTCCTAAAGAAAAAAACCAAACAAGATTCTCGTGACTGTTCTGAACATCACAAGTTTCTTCAGATAGACATTTCTTTTTCCCTCTCCCTACCACTGGCAGCAATCAGTACACTGAAGCAAACAGAACAATCAAACCTTTTCTTTACCATTTTTACCCAAACCATGTAGTTTATTTGTCCTCAAAAACTATTGCAAAAATCCTAAGCAATTAAGTCTTACATGCACCTGTGTGTGCATGCACAAAATCATTTCAGAATTTAACAAAAAATGCAGCTGGGCAGTGGTAAGTGAAAAAACCAAGACCTTCACGTAGTTCATAAAAATGAAAGAGACATCAGGAATTGCTGCATAAGCACACATATGAATATTAAGAGCATCTAAATGCTAAAACATGACTTAGAAATATGAGCATATGAAATTATATGGGATATTAAATTTCTGGGAAAGGTAACAGCTGATCTAGAACAATGCACTTACTTTCCTCTTGTCTGTAAATAGCTCTGGCTATCCCTTCATGAGTTTCCACTTAAATCTGGGTAAGTCCCTTTGTTTTTTTTCTCAGCTTTCTTGACATTTGCATTTCTTCAGTATCCAAAGGGAAAGAGCTTTCAAATAGCTGAAGGATTTTTTTATTTGTTTTTAGAAAAAGAGGAATAAACCATTCCTCTCTATAATTTTATCATTATAAAGGATGCCTTCCAACTTATGATGTGTGTGCCCTGACTGTGCCTTATATCATTCTTAAATGAAAACAAGACAGGGAGAAACTAGAGCTACATAACTCAAACTAAAATAACAGTACTTAGTCCATCAGTTAAAAAGGAAAATCTTAACATTGCCTGCTATTACTGAGGCTGAATCTTCCTAAAAAGAGCTAGCTCTCGCTGAGGCCCATCTTTGAAGATGATGAGGATCTGTAACACAGAGGACTCATGCCTTAGCCCTTCCTAAAGTCAGTTACCACAACCTGTCCCTAATATTTAGTATTTAATAAAGAGCCCTTCTTGGACTTTATTATCAAGTCAGAAATCTAAAATCACAGAAATCATAATCTCAGTGAATGACAAATACCTCCATTTGGGAAAAACATTGTGTCTAACATAGCATATACAGATGCACTAAACCAGAATTTTCTAGCCTAGTAATTTCAAAAGCTACAACTTACGGAATCATTGCAAAAGAGTAATAATGAACATGTCAACCCCATAGTATATATAATAAAATGCTACATTTTGTTTAGTTTTTGTAAATTTAGTAGTCCTGTAGATGTGACGTGGGAAACACATCCTGTAAGATGAAATAAGTACATAGAATCAGAACAGGACTAAACGTACAATTTTTGCAAATGCACAGTTGGTAACATTTGGGATGACAGGAGAGAAGTTAAACTAGTCAATCTTAATTACAGCAATATGAAAGATTATAAAAATAGTTGCAATACATTAATTACATTTGCCTGTTAATTTCATGCATTTACAGAACTATACATATAGCCAGTCAGGTACATTAGATTTCACAACAGGGAAAGGGGATGCATTCCACCAAAAAACTCCAACCAAAAAACAACAAGCCCCAAGCCCCCAAAGACACACCACAGGCACTGGCAAGGGACTCAGGTGCGGAAGTAGATCCTGGCATTTAAAACAATGACTTTTCAAGTTGTCAGCATCTCTTTAACTTGCTTCTTTCTGTATAGATTTTGGATAGATTTGAGGTTTGGGGATGGACATTGTTCCAAACTTGGTTTTTGCCACTGCAGGACAGGTAGTACGGTGCTGGATGGAATTAATCTCAGTTTGGTATTCTAAAGCAGAGTATCTAACCTAAGGTAAATCACAGCTTCCACAGTCTCCAGAGATGCTCTCCAGAACATGATTCATTCTACTTTCCTTAAATATCTATCTAAGGAGGAGATTAATAGCTCTCTAGAGGTGCCCGTATTCCTTCCTTAAACTCGATGTCTAACTTTCACAGAGCTAGCATTCAGTGAGATGAATTCTGCTCACTGTGTACCATAATTACATCTCATATCTGGAAAAGTTGACATGAGAGCTCCAATGAAAGAATTAGGCAGTAGAAACAAGGGTCTTCCTTTTTTTTGTTTTTCTCCTCTTTCGGTATGTAATTTGGACTTTTGAGTACACAGGGATTGGAAGGTACAAACTCCTATGCAAAACTGGTTTTCCATGCAAGTCCTGCTCACTAATGTACTTAATCATGTGCATAATTTAAATAACAGAAACCCAATCCATTTCCATAGAGCTATCTAGTCAGACAGCTCAGAATTCTGAATACAAGGAAGGACACTACTGAATTGCAGCCTTTAAAAATTGGGAAGTTGCTTTAAATGATAAAATTATCATATTCATTTTAAAATTACCAAAAGAGTGACATCTCTGCCTACAGGCCATCCCACACCAACTTCATACAGATAGTATGGAAAGCTCCCCTTTAGTTCTTTAGTTTAACAACAGGAGCACTTCAGAACAAGCCTCTTTTCTTTTCTTTTTTTTTTTTTTTTGGATGTGCTTGCAATGGATTTTTTAACATTTGCTGCCAAAGCGCAACTTTTACAATGCTTCACAAAGACAGACAAGATCAAAGGACAAGATAAAAGGAAATGTAATATCCTTAAAAGCACAATTTAGGTAACATGACTGAGGGATGGTCTAGTGCTGGAGATGATGACCTAATTCCAAAATAATTAAATTCCTCCAACTAAGGAATCGCCATCATTCAGTTTGGATTAAATGAAACTAGAGTAAATTTCCCTCTATGCGACTACTTCACAAGGAGACAGTCCACAGTAGTTATCGGACTTTGCATTCACACTCTACGATACCCTGTAATACCTTTCACGTGTAAACAAACCAAAAGGCACTTCGGCAAAACATCACAGGAAATCTAGCACACCTCCTGCCCAGGCTTTTCCTGCTGCATGGGTGGAGAGGAATCCAGTCTCCAGGTACAGTAAAACAACAGTTGAAAGCAGAACTGCTATGAAACACCTTTTGCTACTACATTCACGTCATAAAAGTAATTCCCACATGAAAAACTTTGAAATTTATACAGATAAGTATGTACACACATACAAAAAATCCTAGACACATACGTGTGTGTGTATATAATTTATACATACACATGTATACATATACACACAAGTGTAAAATAGTACAACTAAGAAGACAGTGATCTATTTTTGCTTCTTTGTGATGTATAAGGAAGGTCTTAAAGCATGTTACTGTCTTTACCCTGGAAATACTAGAAACGTCAAGTCTGGCCTATGCTCTCTTTGCTGGAAGACATATAAAGCCACAGCTAAAAGAGCTTCTTACCTGCTGTTTGAAGTTTAAAGTCTACAACTACAGATGGAAGTCTTTCCCAATTATTTCTCAGCTATTTGAATTAATTGTGTTAGCAATAGCTGACTTTTAAATAGTCCAAATAAAAAGCAGACTTCAATTTATCTTTCAGGTGACACGATTCCTGACAAAACCAATTTCAAACTGAAGGCACAATGTAAGGAAAAAAAAAAATCCTTTAGTATGAACAAAACATCAATTTAAACCTCCTTTATAATACCTAAAAGCAATAGAGAATGAAATCCTTTACACATACATGATTACAAAAACTCTTATTTGATTCACTGATGCTGTAGATGTGAAACTGTATTATCTACCACGTTTACCAGTTCGAAGGCACAATGGCTATCACTTCATCCACATCTCATTCTATTTACAGAGAAAAACAAGGATCGCTAAGAAACAAAGGAGATAAATACAGATGCACCCTGAGAAGTGAAATTTCGCAACAAAAACATTTGTTTTGAAACACTATTCTTTGTAAACTCCCATTATCTGAACCTGTGTTCTCTAGAACAATAATGTTTAATACTCAATTACAAGGAAAAATATTACTTGTAGGAAAAAAAAGTTAAAACCTTAAGATCCCAGAAAAATAAATCAACCCAAACCTGATTGAAAGAAATGAGGTTTCATATAGAAGCACACCAAAGCTGACAACTGTCAGTGTGGAAAACATGTAAATCAAGCTAAAGATCTGTTGACAATGTCCAGTTTTCTGGGGAAAAAAAATAATGGAATGGCATAATCTAGTTGGAAATCCCATAGTGCCATCTGTGTGGAAGAAAAATCAAAAAGCCAACTGTGCATGCCCTTCTTTGGATCTGGAATTCCCAGAAGTTTCTGTAAAATTGAAAAATCTGACAAAAAAGGTCATTCTATAAGATTAGATAAATGTTCTGTAGCTGTTTCATGACATGGTTTATAAAGTATTGGCACCAGCACAAAGAGTTCAAAGCGTTCATTCAGGAGTCACGGAGATTGTCAAATCTTCAGTGATTCATAGCAGTCCTCTAGTAGCAGTCAGTTATTTACTGCATAAACTGAAGTATTCTTTGCCAGTGATCTTCAGTGCAATAATGTTCTTTTGCCAGACAAAATTTTCTTCTTATTCCAGGAGGTAATAAGTGCCATCAATACAAGAATAGTGGAATTAATATCAAATGACAGGCTATATTTCATGGTCCATATTCATCAACAGTGGCTATAAAGATAAAATTCTAAACTCAAGCTGTACATAGCAACATACTGTAGCAGTGGTACTCAAGCAAGAAAAAAAAAAAAAGAAGGAAAAAAAAAGGAGATAATCCTCATCCAAGAAAGCGTAAAAGGAAGAAACCTCCAGAATTGTCCATTGATAGTTTTCTGTCTTCAGAGGCTAAAGAGAGTGCAATAGTACTTTGAGTGATCACCTCTTGGAAAACCAAACCAAAAAAAAAAAAAATCCAAAACCAAACCAAATCCAATGCTAATGTTTGGTGATTATTAAATCACCAAATCACATTGCCCTTGTTTCAAACCCACTATATTTTCACTGCTGTTTTACTGAACAAAGATGTTTGGTTTTAAATTTGACAATAGATTTGATGCCAGTGTAATGCATTACCCTAAGTCTATTTTTCATGGTATTCTGCATCATAACCAGATGTATCACAAATCAAGTCATTGACCATGACAGAAATTTGAAATGAAAATTGCTCTGGAGTTTTCTACACATTACCAGTTATGATACTAAGTACCTGGCTCCAACTTTAAATCCAATACCAAGAAGAATCTGGCAATTTTCTCTTTTGCTTCTGCTCTAAGTTCAGGTGGAAGGTTCTTTCATTTATTGGTTGTGTCACTTAGGCTGGACTGTAAAGCATCACAACATCTATTTCAGGTGAAGGAAGGGAGAAAAATGTATCAGATGCAATTCATTGCCAAAAATCCGAAGACGACAAAGTGTCTTTTCAACCCATTCTTACAATCATAAATATGTTTTCAAACAACTAATTATAGGCCAGATCATAACATGTTATGCTGCAGATCAAGCCAAGAATGCTACGGTATCTATGTATATACAAATACATCTGTATACATTCATATATACATATACAAACACTTATACATAAAAAGGAAGCACCCATCTTTTTCTTACTGTTAAATATTGAAATTCTGCTTTCATCTGGATATAAACAGAATTTATTGTGTGTAACACCCTATAAAGGGACATTTAAGACAATGTTATTAATTTTCTTCTCATTAAAGCCACATAGATGGCTGGTATTTAAAAACATGCAGTGCCACCAATTAATACAGAGTAAAACAATTCTTAGGTGCAATATTAACTCTTTAAGAAATGCATAATTTACTTATACGTATTTTACCCTTTTTTTTTTTTTTTAGATAATTAATACCTTCCATTATTTCATAGCAGATTTATCATCTTCTTAAAAAAGTCAGCACAAATTCACAGGAAACAACTCTGTCAAATGAATTTCACAGCAGCTTAAGCAGTGAGTCACTGAGTGAAACTCTTTTTTATGAACACATTAGGAAAGTTGGCATTCAGTTCTAGGACAACTCTATTGTCAATCTGCGAACAGAAGGACACATCGAGTAAAGAAAGATCTTTACAAGACTCCAGCAATTTTCTTAAAGATGCAGGGCTTACCATCCTCGTCCCTGTTCAAAAACAAAACCAGAAATAAAGCAAATTGTAAAGTTAGCAAGAATAATACTTTTTTTCTTCTTAAAGCTACTTGACACTGTGTTATGAAAAAAGTGCTACTGTAACACAATTTTTATTAAGACCTGTGAACCCAGAGGAGGAGATCCATGCCTCACTGGAACATCTGGAAGCCAGGCAGGCTACTCTGGGCAAGTGAACCAAGCCTGGATGACTATAGTGGGATAAAAAAAGCTCTCCTGGCTCTGTAATTTATACATCAAACATGACTGCACACACCTGCCAGTAGACACTTCAACTTGCACAGCTCCACCTTGAGTTGAACTGCACCTCAAAAAAGCCACCTAGCCCAGGATCTTGTCTATGGCTAAGGCCAATACTATTTACAGAAAAAAAACCAAAAAAAAACCAAAAAAACCAACCAAACAAACAAACAAAAACCCCACAAAAAAAAAAAAAAACCAAAAAAACCAAAAACCAAACCACAAAAAACCAACCAAAAAAAACCAAATCAAAACCCAACCCCCAAACCAACAATCCCCCCACACATAAACCTTAAACACATTATTAATTGAACTAATTAAGGGGCAATGCATCACAAATAAGCAGTGAGAGATCACTCCCATTAAACTATTTCCACATAATTTATAATCCTGTGGACATCTTTTCTGTTCCCTCAAGGCTGCCTGTTTTCCAGACTCTTTCGCATCTCAGATGACCCCTGTTGTCTTGTTTCTGCATTAATTTAATACTTTTAAAATTGGACAACTAGAGCTATACAGTGCACTAAGCACAGAGCCAGTAACTCTAAATGAGGTCTTACGGTGTTTTCTCCATTTCTTTCCTAAAATATCTTAAAATTCTCTTTGTCTGTCAGAATGATGCTGAGCAATGAGCTACTGCGTTCCAAAAATTGCCTACAGGATCTCTTTCCTACTAAACAGTAACTAACATAAAGTCCCCTCCCCCCATATTCTTAGTGAACGTTATTTTGCCTCATGCAATAACTTTGCACTTGATGGAATGTTTTCTTCCTGCTTTATCATCTGTTTACTAAGTATCAGATGATAATGCAGGATAAAATCATTCTGTAGTTTTTCAGTGTTAAATTCTTCAGCTCAAGATTTTTCTACCCTGAATGGCTGTGCATTATGCATTATCCACCCCTTTGCCTGGATTACTTATGAGCAGGTCAGCACAGAACCTCAGTGACTACAGTAATGACATAATTTCTTGTTCTCTGTTGTTTTTGAAACACTCATAACCCAGAAGAAGACAGCTAAGTCACAAAAGCAGAACAACCCTGGCTGAAGCTTTTGAAAATCCAAACCTTTATGATGGACTGGATCGTGATAATGAGGAACTCCAAGGAATCCTAAAAGACTGGAGAGCATAACTCCGCTATCCTCACAAGGATGCAACTCTCCCTCAAAATATCATAATGGCCTTCATGTCCACCAGCTGACTGACTTCATGGTTGCAACTGGTTTTCACAGAGCAAAAGGTGATCTTACTGTTTTGCAGCTTCTAACCTGCACCTTTTAGAGAAGCTTGTCCCATGTTCATAACCCTTTATTTCTCCAGCGCTAAGGCTGATTTAAGTGACAGATCACACACCAGAAATAAGATTTCCACAGCTCTGTATTTAAGCTCATTTAGAACTGCTGCATAAATACTATTTAGCCCTAACAATTTATTATTGTTCAATGTATTGATTTGTTCAAAAGCTTTCTGCATTGGCATTCCAATTTAAAGCAGCTTTCCAGGCTAATCTCCTGGAAAGAATGACTCTGATGTAGCAGCCTACTTGATCCTCCTTGCCATGAACCCTAATGACAGACAACAGTTCTGCTGCAATGGCCTTCTTGATCTGAGTAATCCTTCACATCTGGAGTATCTACCAACCTCAGTAACTCTCCTATAAACCTCTTTTAACATATCTGAAAATACAGTTTTAGCATTTACCTTTGGCCAATAGTTCCTTAATATCTCATACTGCCTTACTGTGATTTTGTTTCACTTTTTAAAGTTCATCTTCCTATTTTCCTTCTCTGAACAGGATTTATTTCCAGAAAAATGCTTCTGTTTTTAGTAGTCTCCTGTACTCTTCTGTGTAAGCAAGGGGGTATCTAAGTGTAGTCTTCACTTCTTCTACAATAGGCTCTTAAATTAGTTGCTTTGAGACATCATTTAATGTCACCCAAAAAACAATCTTTCCTGTCATGCCTCCAAATTTTACTTCACCTGCAGGGAGGTAATCAAAGCTTGTCATTATTATTGTGACTTTTAACTCCCTTATTATTATATGATCACTGTCACCACAACTGTCTGGTGATTGATGTAACAGTCCCTATGGCCATATACAGAAATTCTGTAATATGCTTTCAGTTATTCACTTTGCTTGACCACAAATTATACCACTGTCCTACCATCAGGATCTGCTCTACCATTCCAACTGAAACTCTAAGAACAACATATTATGCTACTCATGGGTTTTTTTTTACCAAGCCTTAAAATTGCTACTGAATCAGCACCTTCATTTAAAACCAGTCTTATTTACGCATAACAGCTTTTACGCTTCAAGATCCAAATGCGTGTTTCTACAAAAAATGCTAGATCTAGATGCCTAGCCACAGATTTTTTTGTGTAGGATGTTCTTCATCCCTTCCTACCTGAACTTCGACAGTTCTCCTACCATTTCATCTAAGTTACAAATCCATTAAAGATCTCAGTCTAAGTAGGCCATCCTAAATTGCATGTTTTACTGCACCTGTTTCTTTTTCCCTCTTCAGACTTACATGTTAGGGAATATCTTTTTTCTAAAGGCTAAAAAGCCCAGCAACCTGGTTGGGGTTTGGTTAGTCACACCACAGGATAAGCAAGCATCATCTGCAGTCTTACTTTTATTTATGCAATGTACAATTAGTGATGTGGTTTCCTAAAAGCACATTCAAAAGCACTTCTGAAGTGTGATACATGTTTTCCTTTGCTTTTGAAAGACTGACAACATATCCTGCTTGTTACCTATACAGTGCACTTTTCTAGAGTTCAGAAGCTTTTGGACCTTCGTTACTTACAACTTTTCCTACATGGACTAATCGGCCATTTCTCAGAATAAATACATAACCAGTATATTAAAATCTGTTATTTAATTTTGTTGTTGGGCATAAAGGCACTTCTGAGTAATGATTTGTTTACTAGAATGATTATGCTTATTGCCTGTAAATTATTTCATTTATAGCATATATCAAAGTCTTCAAATTGCAGAGCTGTTCAGAAGACCTGTGTATGACGGCTATAAAACATGTTACAGCCCTGATGTCTAGGGCAAGGGATATCACTACACATTAAATGATATTTAAGAGTAGAGACTCTGAAAAATATCACGCACTATCCCCTCAGAGGTTCTTACTTTTCCTTTCCTTAGAGCAGCCAGACCAGCCTTTTATTCCTTACATTTTATTCAATCTATTGCACACAACTCAAATTCAAAATTTTAGCGTTCTACATATTTTCATGTTTGAATTGACTAACTACGTGTTGATGCTCTCAAGATAAAGCTGAAAATTTTGACAGCTGGCAAGGGGGCAGTTGGGTTTTCTGTTGCTCAGGAAGGTGTGGGAGGTGTTGGTATGTAGATAGGAGTATATGAATTTTGTGTTAACAAGGGCATCGCATCTACTTTTCATTACCCTTTTTGTGCAGGACACAGGCAGTCACGAATTTTGGGAAGTGAGGTTCAGATGACTTATTCTTCACCCTTGACAGCAGCTGGTAGCCCCACAGCAACAGAACAAAGCAGCTGATATAACGTACAAGAAAAGCTTTTGGCACTGCCAATTCAGGTTGTCATCTGACTTGTCACATTGCTCAATGCTGATCACAGTTCGAAGACTAGTTTTTAACTACAGGTCTAGAGGCGTCCACAACTTTTGGTAGCCCTGGATGATGCACTCCATCACCACAAAAGTCAGATGATCACAGCTGGATCATTCTACGGCAGGGTAGAAACCTGCCATGTCAGTCACTAGAAAAGATGTGGGCAGAGAAGGAAATGATACTTGTAAGCAGGCAGCTCTGTATGTAATAAGTAAAAGAAACCCCAGAACTAAAACTTCAAGAAGCACACCCTCATATACTCAGTGACATGCATCATGCTTCCTCTTCCAAACTGTATTATAATATAGCAGATATGGATCCAACCCATGATTTCTTTTTTTTTTTTTAAACAGAAGTTTACTTTCTGAAGTATGTATTACACACCACAAACACAGCTACCATCAAATAATGCTTTATATGGGCCAATAAGTTTATGGAGCCCTTGAAAACTGGCAATTTTAATCTTATACGGAGTTCTATGATTATGTAACAAGAGAATTGCCAAATGATAATGATAAAGGACAGATGGGTAGCAAGCCACAGTACCTAAAAACAGCATCCAGGGTTCATTTTGTAAACATTCATTTTGTAATACTTAAATGAAAGACACAGAGTTCAAGATTTCTATCAAAGGCTTAGACTCTTCCAGTCCTGAAGCTATTGCGATGATAAATAATCTATAACCAAAACAAGAAGTTTGCCCTGACAAGTTTTTTAAGTTCTAACAACTGCAGAGAAACCAGGCTAGTATTGTCAACTCTGGTGACTACAGTCCAAAGTATGACATTCTGATCCCTACTTAGTTAAGCACAGAAAACCTCAAGCTTTTACACAGCTTGCTGAAGCAAAAGAAATTCCCTTATGATGTGCACTGCTAACCAATCAGCAACACTCCTACACCCTTTACAAGGTATGTACAAGCCAGATATTTCTGTACTTCAGAGATGACATAGGATATAATGAGAGCACCTCTCATTCTTTCACATCACAGAGCAGACCCACTGTTCAAGGTTACTCTTGCAAAGCTAAGCACTGACCTCAGGCCTCTAACAGCTTCAGACCTGTTGTCACACTCATTCAAAAGGACAAAAACACACTAAGCATTTCTGTAGCTTATAGTAACAGGATGGCCCTACATCAGCTGCCAAAAGTTAGAGCACATACAGAGATTTATGACTTTCTTGGTACTCCTGCACTGTGAGAGACTAGCTCTTTAGTTCAGCCAACAGAGATTTCTGCACTTACATGGGAACATCTGGCAACTCTGCCTCCAGATGACCTGGTGTGGTTCTACTTGACAACTCTTCCTTTTAATCACAGACTGCAATGGTTCCCATATTCAGACAAAGAAATGAACACAGTTTCTTTGCTGTTGACAAAAAAGCTAAGTAACTCTTTCACACATATGGTATCATGTTGTACTGACTCATTTACAGCAAAAGACAACATTCTTTCCACTCTACCAAGTTATTCCCCTGAAGGAAACAAGTGAGGTCTGGAAGACAGATATTAAGGTTTTTTGGTAACATAGAATCATAGAATAGTTAGGGTTGGAAAGGACCTTAAGATCATCTAGTTCCAAGGCCCCTGCCATGAGCAGGGACACCTCACACTAAACCATGTCACCCAAGGCTCTGTCCAACCTGGCCTTGAACACCGC
>JANHGB010067673.1:0-12999 GCA_026283785.1 Coracopsis vasa
GAATGCTCCATTCCTGGCGGTGTTCAAGGCCAGGTTGGACAGAGCCTTGGGTGACATGGTTTAGTGGGAGGTGTCCCTCTGTTGGAACTGGATGATCTTAAGGTCCTTTCCAACCCAAAATATTCTATGATTCTAAAAAAAAAGAAAAAAGAAAAAAAAAAAAAAAGGAAAAAATGCTGGATATGCAAAAGCTAGCTAAAGAAGGAACTAGACCCCTTACTGAACAGCCCCATGTATTCACATATTTTGAGCAGTTTCTCATCCTTAAAAGGCTGAATTACTAAAGAATAGCTTACTACTCTTTACTAAAGAATAATTACTAAAGAATAGATGCTAACTCATGCAGTGAGATGAAAGGCACTGCTGCTAGCAGGTAAAACTACCCTTGAAAAATTAGTTATCGCTATTGAGCCATGGTAGGACTATCACCTGGCTCAGAGATGATGTTCCATGTTTGTCAAAGAAGCAGGGAGAGGATGACAGCAGAATATAAAGAATAAAATCAGAAACTGCACTAAAGGTACCTCATGAAAGTCAAGTGTTAAATATTTTGGGGAAAGATAAAAGGCAAAAAAAAATTAAAAAGGCAAATTAGAAAGAACATATGATATCAATCACTGCCTGAGAATGACAAAGGATGTTTGGTGAAGAAATGAAGTATTATGTTTGAGGTGTAGTAGAGGCATGCACTGGAATAAGTTACATTTATTTTGGTCAGCTTACTGGGAAAGCAATAGACGATTACGATGTTCATTTGAATGTCATAGGAATTTGATGAGGCATATCTAGGAGCTCAGCAAATTCTGTACAACAGCAAAACCAGAGGCAATTCAGTCTAGTATAAGCTACATGCAGGTGATATTTAGCAAACAGATTATAAAATTTAATATTTTTCTCTGAGATTTGCTAAAGAGACACAGTCTATCAGAATGTGTTTACAGCCTCCCAGGCCATATAGAGTACAAGTTCATGAAGCTTGGTTCTCAATTTATCAAGCAAAATATCAGCCAACAATAAAAAAATATATATCTCTAGAGAGCAGCAGAGCTGCCCCAGGGAAGGAGAATTCATGCAGATAAACTACTTGCCTCTAAACACACTAATGCTCTGTACTCTTGTTCTGTCCTTTGCCTTCCTCCCAAGGCAATGTGTTCTTGGGAAGGCTTAAATCTCAAATCTGCCAGCCAAAGTCACTGCTCCGAGGCTACAACTCCCTTTAAAGCTCTTAGTCTAACTAGTAGTCACTCAGACATTTCTAGTATATTTCCAGCAATACTGATTGTCACAAAACAAGCTGGAATCAGTACAGTCAGAGCATCAGTGTCATTGGGAACCCTGGAGTGCACCATGGCAGTGTTGCAACAAGCAGAGATTTTCTGTTGTGAATATTACACATTAAGGAAGACATAGACCAAAGGGCTGAGCTGGTGGCATTACCAGAAATGCTGAGTATATTCTTAATTAAATCCATCTCCATTACTTGGAAAAGTTTGATAAACTTCATTTCCCAGTGGGAAAATATGCAAATTAAAAGAGAGAATTCTGTTAGCTCTAAAATGGCACTTTATACCTCCATATTAAATAAATTAAAATACTTTAAACCCCTGACATTAAAATCCAAAATAAACAATAGCCAGTGCAAAGTGAAATAAACACAATCACCATTAACATACACATGCTCTTCATAATGTTTATCATAAGCATCTAATTTTATGAAGAAACAAATTTTAATATATGAATGAACTGAATAAGAAATATTTTTTCTTTTATTTCTTCTGCTTAAGAATAACATCTACAACTATAATGAAACCAAATTATTGAAAGAACCGGTATGAAACAGAGCCCAAATCTACTAATTATTAACGGGCATTTCAGTAGTTTACAATGAAATACGAATTCTCCTGAAATGCTTTCCCCATGCTTGGCAGCCCTTGATAAAACAGTACTATTCCCTGGATAGAGTTTGATGATGTTTTTGGCATCCCAACAAAGAGGAAAGCAGGCAGGAATGCCAGGAGGCCTGCATGAATGAATAAGAAGCTCGTGAACACACTCAAACACAAAAAGGAAGCCCGCAGAGGGTGGAAGCAAGAACAGGTGGCCTGGGAGGAATACAGAGAAACTATCTGAACAGCCAGGGATAAAGCTAAAGCCCTGATGGAATTAAATCTGTCCAGGGATATCTAAGGCAACAAGAAAAGCTTCTAGAAGTACGTCACTGATAAAAGAAAGACAAAGGAAAATGTGAACCTTCTCTGAAAGAAAATGAGAGACCTGGTCACCCAGGGCATGGAGAAGGCTGAGGTACTCAATGACTGCAAAAGCAGAAACAGAGCGCCTATTTTAAAAAAGGGAAAAAAAAGACCTACAGGCCAGTCAATCTGTAGTTCCACCAAGAACTCATGGAGCAGATCCTCCTAAAAACCATGCTAAGCACATGGAAAATAAGGAGGTGAATGGTGAGAGCCAACACGGCTTTACAAAGGACAGATTGTGCCTGACAAATCTGGTGGCCTTCCACGATGTGGCTACAGCGCTGGTGGATAAGGAGATAGCTATTGATGTCAATCTACCTGGTCTTGTGCAAGGCATTAGACACTGTCCTGCACAATATCCAACAAAGTTGTACTCCAATTATTAATTAGGATATAAATGGCAAAGAGCATGAGTCTTTCTGCATTCGCTACTTTATAAAGTATCAGAAAACTCAAAAAATACACAATACTTGCAATAAAAGCTCTTCTCAACTGGAGATTTTTTTAGTAGAAACTGTTGTCTGACACAATTAAAGAAACTGCCTGTCAATTAGAGATATTTCTAAGACAAGCAATCATCAAATGGTCACAACTAACTAAAAACAACAAAAGAGATATATAGCTCTGAATATCTGAATATCTGAATATCTGGTTCAGCCTTTCTGTCCTAGTTTATTTCTGAATAGTAAAAAACCCTAGTTTTAGCATAAACTTTATGAAGGATCACAGATATGCAGAGCAAAGTAAACAAAGGAAATCCTTAGACATTATCCTGAGTGCTTTAGGAAAATTAGTTTTCTATTGAAAATTCTTTAAAAGTAGTCTTCACAACTAGACTTGAGCAAGTTATTTGCAGGAAACAATTTACTCATCACATTTAGCCTGGATTTGCCTTTAAACGAAAATGAGCTAAAAGGATTACATTACACAGAAATGGCTTTAGCTAATCCTTTATAATGCACCAGGGATGTATGCAAATTAATTTGCTTCTCAAAGTTTAAAACTTTGCATAGTGTAGAATCATTTTATGATTGTCTGGCAAATTGTTGCAAAGTTTGCTTATGCCTGATAATGCATACTACAAAAAAATGCAATAATTTAACAACAGTGTACCAAGGGGACTTATAAAAACATTAACTGGTTCAGTGTAAAAAAAGAGACTCAAGTAATCTAAGGAGGAATTATTATAAGGTATCAGGAATATCTGCAGCATTTCTGTGGAAAAGCCTCTATAGTGAAATCCCATAAGTTGCCTGAAGCTTTTATTAATCATTTTAAATAGTACATCAGTGGTTCATACAGAAGCTGATCTCAGGAGAGCTGGAATATTTTTCTTTGGGATCCATCTAGAGTAAATACTCCTGATGGGAACCAGGTTTACACAACAAGGATGATTTGTTTCATATAGAAAACCCAGAACCTAAACTGTCTTTATTTGACCATGAAAGATAGAAGGGAAGAAAACAAAAGCATCTTCTTCCCTGAAGTATTAGTGTACCAGTACAACAGCTAAGCACCACCATCCGCCCTGCTCCAAGCAATTCCCTAGTACATAACATACATTAGAGTTAACGCTTAATAGAGATGACAACTTCAAACAGTTGATTGCCAACATAAATAGCGTCTTCTTCAGAATCCTGCAAATGACTGCCACCAACAGCAGTTATCAGCCTAGATGACTTTGTATCAGAGGGTATTAATTAAAAGAATAAATACTTGAAGTTACACTGAAGTTAAGACCTTGAGTCTGTTTCTACTCATCTTTACACCTGTACAGCAGTCTGATACCTGAACTAAATTTTGCAGTAGCAATGTTTTTACCATGATGTATCTATGATACACATTAAGAAAAAGCCCACAGAACAATACATGGCCAAAAAAATATCTCCACTTCTGTGCAAATGCATCAGAGATGGACTTCTACATGCTTCTGAAGCATACATTATAGACACTACTTGAAACAAATGCACTACTGTTAATATCATAACTCAAAGCCAGAGCAACTTCATTTATTGCTACATTATGAGCTCTTTCACACATGCACTTCTCAGGTCACATGGTGAGCCCTAGAAACATAAAATAATTTTCCAAGAAAGAAACAACTCTTACTCCTTTCATCTCCCTCCTCCTCTCCCTCACCTGTTGTAGTTGAATGGCTAAGAAAAGCTTAATGTACCCTAAGCATCAAATTGTAGAGAAAACAGGAAATGAGGACAACTATCTTGATACTAAGTCAAGAACTCACTAGTGACCTTTGGTTTGCATTTGTGTCAACATCTGCTCAGGCATCTCCTAGTCCTGAGCCACTTCTACTGCAAGAAATACAATTTATTCCACATGATATTTTCTTTTGAGCCAAGTGTCACACAATGATTATGATGAAAGCAAAGACTGAATACAAACTTATTTTAATTAGCAATTATTAAGAGACAGGTCCCCATGATTACTGCTTCACAGACATGAAAATGAATTCATAACTAAGAGACCATTGCCATCAAGTGAATATCTGATCAGCTTTGGCAGGTCAATTAAATGAGTACTCAAATGATAAAGTAACATTTGTAAAAATTACTAAAAGACAACCTCCCCTTCTGATTAAGACACACTCAGCTTTACAGAGGTTATTTACATGGTCCAACTCAGCAGGCAAATCTTTGTTACTGCAAGCCACACTTGCAGAGGGAATGTTATGAGAGACATTGGAAAAGATCTTGACTCAAATATAAGCTTTCTGTGTTCTGCCTTATGATTCCATAGCACACTAATGTGATCACAGGTTTAGATTTTAACTGAATAATCTTTTAACCCACATCACACTATTTCTATTTTAAAAAAGCCGACGAGAACAAAAGAAAAGAAAGACTTCTCAGTACAGACTGAGAAGGCAGCCCAAGGTATTCTAGATCACAGGCAACAGAGTACACTTATATTATGTGATACATAGTCAGTACAATGCAGCATAATAATGTTTTAGAAATATTCAAGACATCAGTAGTGAAGTAGCCCAATATAACCTAAAAAAAAAAAAAAAAAAGGAAATAAAGATTTTTCAGGCCCCAAACTGTAGTGTTTAATATTTAGATACTTCACAAAAATAGGTGGCTTTTTTGCATAATTGAAGTTATTATGAAAATCAATAAGTCACTATAGTATTTTATAAATAGTCATCATAAAACCAAACGAGTCCATTTTCAAAGAACTACAGGTTAATGGGAGGCAGTATGCACAACTTGCTGGCCACTTTTTATCAGACTACAGAAAAGAAATAGGAAGTTATTGCAGACATTTGATTCATATAAATTATAACATATGTGTAAGAAAAAACCCAAAATCATATCCGTTTCCTCAAAACTGATTTAAAATAGCTGTTGCATATGCTCCAGATTTCCTCTCAGCATGTTGTCCCTATATCTGAATAGTGGCCAGCAAGCTGTCTTCAGAAGGACTGATATTTCAAATTAGTCTAAATTCAGAGGTTGTTCAGTTCCTGATTAAGTTATATTTTCAAGATATTTTTATTATTGGGCATGTCTCTTGTGGATAAGGCTTCTTTCCCATGAATACATTCAGCAGAGAACTATTATTCCAGCTGATGATTAGGAAGTTAAACAGTATATTTTCATTTTTCAGTGAGGCAAATAAATTCAGCCAGTTTCTGTGAACCTTTTCAAGTGAATCAGAAAATTCTGTATCAGATCTGAGGTTAAAATTCCAACATTCTGGTTGCTGGTCTTTGATCCAGTTATACACACATTTTCTAATTAAAGTTCTTGAAGTCCCACACATCCAACAAAATGCTACACTCTCCCAAAAGCATATCCTCACACAATTACATTCCTATACCAAAGCAACACTATATAGGTAGATTTTTAGTAGAAAACCAGAAATTGTATTATATCAACTTCAAATACTTCAAATTAAGAAAGCTTTTCTGCTCCTCCTTAATATCTTTTTTTGTATACATTGCTGAGTACTTTGCTTTGGATGTTTTGCTTATCAGTGTAAATAATGTTTTTATTTATACAATATCTTTGAGACCCAATTAACCATTATTTTTTATTCTGAGCAGAAGTGGACAAAGAGATTTGCCTTGACTTCTACTTCAGTAAAAATGCAATCAGGATATAAATATATGTTTGCATGAAACTGCCAGTTGTGAATATCTTTAAAGATTAAAATATAAAGATATACATGGCAAAATATGCTGCATATGTAAATTTCCAATGAACAAAAGGTATTTATTTAAATAAATTTGAAGCTACAAAAACAAGTATGTGTGAAGAATGGTAAAAGTTAAACAATTACAGTAAGTAATTTATAGGTTTTTATGGACATAGGGGAACTAGGTTCTGGCTTCTCTACAAATCCAACACAGAACTGGGCAGGTGCAATTGGTATAGTTCAAGTATTCCACTGCTGTTTCAAATTAGTTACAAAGTTTTATTACTGAGTAGCATTCAATTATGCTGTTTTTCAAAATCATTGCACCTAGTTATCTGCAATATGTAGCGAACCTCAGAGAAGTCAAAAGGATTAGTATCAAACTGGCATCTTCCTCCCCACCCTCCAATGGCCAGGGCAATGTGGAAGGCTAGTCACTACCTTGCTGACTTGTTCTTATGCTCTATACCAGACCAGTAGCTTGCACACACAGCAAAATGCAAATGTGAAGCAAGTATAATAGAAAAAGGCATAAATGATTGTAAAGGCATGATCAAGCCAGCATTCTACCACATACATAGCAGTTGTAGTTTGGCAGCTTCTTGAATTTTGGATTATCTATAGATTTGTCTTTAAAGAGAGGGAGTATGTATAATCAACCAATATTAATACTGGTGTTTCAGTATACCAAAGGTCCCCCAGAAATGCACACTTGGAGTGGCACAGCTGCTTCTGGATGTGACAGTCAAGTATGACTGTTTATATAATATTTTCAGAAAAGGCATAGTTCAGGAAGTAAAAGATATCACACACGTTTCTTTCTTTTCCTCTGCCTTCAGTTACCAATTAACATTTGCTAACTTATACATGATACATCCCTGCACACACACGTCATTGAAATATAGATATTTCTGATATCCTACTTCAGAAACATGCATTTGAAAGTCATGCTGGAACAACTCTCCAATATTTCAACATTAACATGTTTTCTTACCTAGTTCTTGTTTGGTCAAAATAGGTGCACACCATCTATGTTTCCTCATCGACCAAACATACAGCATTCCTTTCAGGTTCTGTTGCTTTATCTAGATTATGGCTAAAATCCTTGCTCATGGACATACATAAATTAGTTGACACAGAATCTACTTTTAAAGCTTAATTTCATTCTTACTGCTTTCCACACAGGTTTTGCTTTTCTTTTTCTGAGTGTTGTTTTATTTTTTTAAGCTCTCCCACCTATTTCCCCAAGATAATTTTTCTATCATAAATAATTTATGAACATCCCTGTAAAACTATACTGACACAAAGCAAGTAACCATTTTGAAAAAAATCAAAGTACCCACAAATAAGCTAAAAGTTGGCTCAGAAATCCTGAATTTTAGCAAATACTCAAAAGCAATTTCTTGAGCAAAAAAATATTTACAGAAATTTCTGCTTTGATGAGTGTAACTTTTTATTTTTGTGATTTGATATATTGCAACTTAGAATTTTTGTGAGTTTGATTGACAAAGTGGCATTCAAGCTTGAAATTATAGGAATGCATTTTATTGTTGTCATTTCAGTTGAGATAGAATAAAGAAATTACTTCCCTAAAAGGTAGACAGTTATAAATTTCAGACTCTGAGAAATAGGATACATCCAGCAGCATCAGTTATATTAGGTTAGGTAGATAGTCGAATCTAATTACTGAGGCACACGCAACCTTCAGTGGAGGCTGACGGACACTGGATGGCATTTTGTTCAGTAGATCAGTTAATTAGGTAGACCCAATCTGCCTCTTAAAATGCCTGATTTTCTTCCACTTACACACAGAGGGAGTCCAGGCAACTACCTTAAGCTAATGATACAACTTCCAGACAGCTGAAAGCAACTGCAGTGAATGCCATCCTACCAGTGTGACTTAAATAAGTGACACCACTCCCTTAAAATTCACAGGTCACTATGATCAATGATAGCATTGATATATTTTCACAATGGTGATCGAGTGCTTTTTCGAGTGCAGAAATCCATGACAAGTAAGATTGGGTAGCACACACTATTAACAGCTTCTACACCATGGGCAATTTGTGGATAACGAATACCACACAAGTAGTTTCATGATTTCATCATTAGTAATTAATAAACTTAGTCTTATTTTGATGTTAAAGACAAGTCATAAGCTTTGTTTACTACTACAGAAAAAAATATAAAATATTTGCCCACAACAAAACCTACTCAATCGTTGCGTTCATGCACAGGAGAGAGTATTAACTGCACCAGTGTCTGGTAATAGTTAAACTGTGGTAATTACTGAATTCAACACGAAGAAACTTCTACATGTAAAATTCTGCCTGAATAGTATGTGGAGGATAACTACAGAAAACATCGTGGCGTCATCCCATCACAAAGAAGAAAATATTACTGCTTTCAAAATATTCCACTTTGCCAATTAGTCAATGGTTATTCAAGGTGGAAACTCTAACCACTCTCAGCACAGAAATATCATTCTTATATTTAGACAGACATAATTAGAGTAAAACATAGAAGTTGTATTGCTCTCCATGTCCTTGCCAGGTCCTGTACAAATAGACACCTTGATGAACCTCTGGTTTTGTGGTTTTTTTCATTAAAAAGTTACCCACTCCAGTGCCAGGACAAGGGCCAGGTTAAAGGCATTTTTCACTTTAGCATCAGGTTTCAAATAATTTAATTCACAGTTAAATATGGGAAAATGTAGTCAAACTCCTAACTATGCCTGGCTATCATTAGAGTTCCTATTTTAAGATTTATCTCAAATTAGAATTTTGAATTGTCTATTATTAGCTTTAACTGATCACGTATTTCATTTTCACACAGCCAGTTCAGCAGTGAATACTTAAAGCATGATACAGACACTGCATTTCAAACACCTGATCTGAGAAGCATTCCCCAGATGAGTGGCACACACAAAGATGTTTGTGAATATTAGGCAGTTCTTCACAGTTCAGCATTAGGGTATTAGGTGAAAGTACATGCAACCTTTGGCTCAGGTTGGCTTTCTAAGGCTTTAAAATATTTTCTGTAGGAAAGAGTTTATTAGTAAGGTAGCTACTCTCCCAGTAACTTTTTACTTTGACACAACCACAAGTGATTGACAGGAGGCAAAATTCAGTAAGAATTCAGTATTTTGAGTTGCTTTTGCAACCTACAGCATGAAACTGAGCATTTGCAGAGATGGTCACGATACCAAATACTCACTGATCCCTCATACACCTAAGCATAACTGAAAGAAAACCAAGCTAATTTGTAAAGAAAGCTTAATAATATCCTCAGCATTATCATTCATGCTCTGCCACATGTAGCAGTCCGGATCCCAGAAGATACTGGAAAATGCAATATTGATCCAAACCCCAGAATATTCATCAGAAGTATCAGAAGCATCAGCTATGTAATTAAGTGATTAATCAGAAGCAGTACGACTACTTTAGCATAAGCTTCTGGGAGATGTTGAACTTTCATTAACAATATTTGTATTTATAGGCATTGTAATATATGCTGACAGAACTGAAGCACTGGCTGAAGATAGAAAAACATGTTTACAAGCTTGAGAAAACTGCATTTGGTCCTCAAACTGTTCTCAGCTGTCAAAAATAACTCATGGAAACAAGCATGAGAAGATTGAGGGCTCGTAAAAGATATGCATAGTGAATTAGGAAGGAAATATATTCAACTGAAGGCAGTTGAATTATCAACAGGAAAATTGAGAATATAATTAGTTGAAAAGTGCTTTTTCCAGACAGTATCCAGGTATGTAAAGTAACCAGACAAGTTTAATTTGGTCAATATCACATCATCTTAAGTGACCTGCAGAGAACTGTGTCAGAAGACATATGCGCATCCCTTATAAAATTGCACCATTGGTTGGTTTCATTGCAACTGCAAATACAATTTTGCATTCACAAAGGTAGTCATAAAAAAATTCAGGGATTACGATGAGAAATTAAATTGCTTGATATGCAAATTTGTAGTAAAGTACCTCAGCAAAGCAGCAAGTGAGCACTTGTATTTCTCTACTTCTCCATCAGGTAAATTAAGCTACAGGAAATTTGGGCAGAAATGAGGGCAAATATTTTTAAACTATTAGAACAATGAACTGTAACTGCATTGTAATTTTTTCCATGTTTTGAATTTACAAAAGCTGATTACCTGTGTGGAATATTCAAAGTAGCATTAGCTATACACGAGACCAACAAATTAGAGGGATAAGATGGTAGCATTTAAGGGACTTTGATACATGCTCCTTCAGTGTTGGTGACTCTGCAATATTTCTTCCCTCAAATTCCATAAAACTACTACGTAAGCTATAGGAGTGCTTAGGTTGCTCAAGGTTGCTAGTCCTTGATAATTAATATGGAAAATTATTTTTAAATAAAATTCCATGAAGTCATACTCATTTTAGAACATCACCACTCTTTCTATTCAGTTTAACTAATCCTATAATTCTTGCTGTGGAGTATGAGTTCACTGTGTGGGAAATACCTTTCAAAGCAATTATTCCGAAAAATTATTCCAAAACAGTTATTTGGGGATATCTGCATATGCAGACAATTCACTAATGTCTACCTGGGAGAGAAGAAAGTCTTGGACGCAGGCTGGACACAAGTTGTAATCTCTTTACTCATTAATTTAAGACAATTTAGTTTAATATAAATTAATTCATCCTGCTGCAGCTTCAGCTTGTCTCTAATTCACTTGATAAGTACTTTTCAAATTGCCTGATTATCTCTTACATGTCTTAGACATCTATCAGCACCATAATAAACAAGAAATAAACAAGTAGCAATATTTAAGAAAAAAAAGAAAAATCATTGCATAGAGTTTCCTAATCCCTCAATTTTAAGTGACATAATTAAAATAATCCACAGCTGAAGAAAATAACATCTAATATTGATTCAGTTGGTTAAGTAACTGGAAGGGATATGGGGAGATGTTAGTACTTCAAACAAATTACTCTCGGCATCATTTTCAGCACTGTTAGTATAAATGCTCTGCATAGCTTCTTTGCAAGTGGAGTATGGTGTGATTTAAAATGAGCAAGTTCTAAAGTAATAGAAATAAAAAGTATAAAAATCTATCTAACATACATTTTCTCAGAAATTAGGAAATTCCTACAATAAATGTCTGGAAATTGTAGATCAGCCCTCAAGAGCAGAAGTCTAAAGCTTTCGATCCAATTTGTAAACAGCCTCTAATAACATGCAGTTCAGATAAGAAATGGGCTCAGTATGCAAAATCAATTCTCTAAGGCTTCTTACACACAGACCTTTAATTTGTTCACACTGACTTACAAATACCAATCTTGCAGTTACGCTTACATCACCTGAATTTGAGAACTGAGACTGGAAAGCAGGACTCTTCTAATCAGACCTACAGTGCTACTTCTAATTCAAAACAAGTTTATTGAAGTAACATAAATACCCCATGATTATAGACACTGCACATGCCTAATTTCTATGAGGTACCAAGAATTTAGGACTCCTTAAGAAGTCCAAAAATAGAAACATAGAAATAAGTCTAGCTTATGAGGGGTGTTTGGGTTGGGGCACAGCCAAGGAGGGACAGATGATGTGAAACACAAAGTTAGTTTCTATTTCAGAATTCATGATATCCCAAATGCTTATTCCTTCCCTCAAAACACAGCAAGGGGAATTACCTCAAACCACTGTTCTATTAAATTCCATTAAAGCAGCGCTGGAAAAAAGCTATGAGCTATGAATTTCAAAGGATGCAGAGCCGTTTCTCCCATTCTTCCCCCTCCAGCTTTAGGACAGTCTTTTTCTAAAAAGATAACAATCTAAATCAGTAATTAAAACACAAAGGTAAATTTAGTGAGAAGGTAATGACATTGGCAAAATAAATCAGTGAGTGAATGACCTGACCATACATGCAATCACAAGAAACTAATTTTTGTAGACCTCTGCTCAATTATTGTGAGCTGGCACACTGTTGTCAGTTCTGAAGGTTAATGCAGTAATCAAAGATGACTATTTCGCAGTTACTGAATGCCCAAGCAGGTATTCCCATTTTAAATTAAAGATGCTCCAAGCAGCCTAAGGATAAAAGGTTTGTCCAAAGTCTCTACCACAGCCCATGTGGCGCGCTAACTGAGGTTTCATCACCCTTAAGTGTCAGGTATAGCTCAGATGCCAAAATGCTGACAAACCTCTGAATGTAATATTCTTCTCAAAACTGGGTGATATATTTACATCACCTGAACTATTTATGATTGAATCCATTGTGATATTCAGAAGACAAAACTTTTGGGTATTTATTCCTGCCTAATGTTGACCAGCGTTTCCTAGAATGTAGTTTGAATTTTGTGAGATGTATTAAGAAGATAGGGAATTAATAATCACAATTCCATAACCTTTACAGACCAATCTGAGCTCATTGATGGCTGTCATATCTTCATAGAATCACAGAATCACAGAATAATTAGGGTTGGAAAGGACCTTAAGATCATCCAGTTCCAACTCCCCTGCCATGGACAGGGACACCTCCCACTAAACCATGCCACCCAAGGCTCTGTCCAACCTGGCCTTGAACACCGCCAGGGATGGAGCAT
>JANHGB010067678.1:4710-45909 GCA_026283785.1 Coracopsis vasa
CACAGGGTAATTCATCTACAAACAAATCTTTCTTTTGTATTTCCCCCCAACCCCAATCTTTTGTATTTCATTTTTAGGTGAAATTCTGTAGTGGAAGTGGCCAAAAAAAACATGCTTTCCCGAGCTTCATGCTGAATGCCTGTCTGGATAATTTCATTTTAAAGGCAGCTTGGGGAAAAAAAATGTAAACATGGTACTAGTATCATTTTTAAGCTGAAACTGTTCTTCCCTCATGTTCAAATAGTATTATAAATGTTTGCTCGAAAGAGGCATACTTATTCATCTAGCCTCTGAGGGAGCACTGTCTGCACAGGTAGTAAAAATGTACTGAGGAGTGGGAGAGATTCCCCTGGTAAATGACTTTTCTCTTGACCTCCTCTCAAGCATCTTAGCAGGGCTCTGCTGCTGCCTCTCTGAGGAAGTATGTTTGTACTGGGGAGGAAGAATTTTTAAAGTTGCAGAGTGTTACAAACAATGAGCAAATAAGTGTGGGTTTGCTTGGGGGTTTTTATAATACTGGAAAAAAAGTCATGAAAAAGATGTGGCATGCAAAGGAGTCAGACAAAATGAATGGTGTTCCCAGCATGCTGTATAATTTCTTACAAGGCAGGTGATCTATATAATTGTTATGCCATAACAATTTTTTTTCCCACTAATTTCTTGACAAATTATTTTTTAGTGTGGCTATTTGCTACTCCTGCTTTTGATATTGAGATGTCAATCAGATACCCAACATCTGACCATGTGGCTTGTTTGGCACATGATTACCAGTGCAAGTATTTGTATGTGCAAAACTGATTTCCAGTAACTCGTTTGTATGAGAGCATGGAATTGCTTTTCCATTAATTTGGTTCACTCAAATGTTTGTGGCAAGGAAACACAAAACAGGAGGGATTGTAGCAGAAACAAATTCATTTGGCTATTTGTATGCTATGAGCAGGACTTCTCTGCTTTGCTCATGCAACTATCTCTTCCGTCCAATTAAATGTGCACTTGGCAGTCACCAAGCTGAATGACTTAGTTCACCGTAGAAGCTGGAGATGGAAAACACCTGCTCGGATCATCTTCTGTCCAGTGCAGAGCCATTTTCCTGCAGGCCATAGGTCATCCCTAAGTTCTGCAGCTGACATGCTATGTACAGCCTAAACTGGCAACATCCTGTCCAGAGCTGCACTTCATAAATCAGGGTTAGGCCCAGTAAATCGGCTAGGAAGAGCAGTTACCAACGGCATATCTCTCTTCCCAATGGCTTTCTTATGTTCCAAGGAATCAGTGGCATGTCAGAAATGATACTCTTATTCAAATGCTAAATAGTATCTTGATAGCGCCGTATCTTGCCAAGCAAGAACATAAGCAAACACTCAGGTCTTCACTGGGGACTTGAGCAATCGCCCTCCACGGCCAACATTCCTCCCAGCTGTTTATGCGTCCATCATAGGGTCATAGCTGTTGTTATCAATAGCTGATGATTACTGCTATGTTACCATGTCATTTTATCATTCCTGGGTGGGAGGATGAGTTAAACGATGAATCTGCACATATTTGTCACGATGGGAGCCTCTGGATCTCTGTGTTTCTGTGGAAACCTGGCCCTGGTTTAGCTGAACTGGCTTTAAAATCTGGCCCCATCATGGGTGCTGAGCACTCAGAAAAGGAAAAAACCTGGCACTGAGCTCCTTGGAAATCTGCTGCCAGATGTATGGATATTTGTTTATTTTTACATTTAAGAGATCTAGAAAACTGCACAAAGGTACAAAACAGCACAACAAAAGTAGTCTTTGCAAATACGGATCTTCACCGATTGGCATAAAGCAGATATGTATTCTTTCCATAAATTTGGGGGTAAGATTACATTACAAGAGGCCAAAAAGGAAAGGGAAAAAAAAGAAAGCCTATCTCAGCCAAGATCATTAGTTTAGAATATATGTAGTGCCAAAACAATACAAGTTGCACAATTTCATTACGTACCCGCGATGAGCTTTACACCAGGCTGTGGCAAATGATGTCTTACTCCTGGTTATGGTCCGTTGGCCCATCAGACTCAACACAGGCAATATTGGTCAATGTAGGGTTATTTCTGCCTTACCTTGTGAAGCAGTGAGTATTTTGAGCAGGAGTTCCTCAGGAACTGATCAGAAATGTTGCACCCTCCCCTCTGCTAGACATGGCTTCAATGAAGGGCTGCTGGTTCACTTCCTGAAGAAGACCACAGCACTATATTATTGTGCGTGTCTTCCTGGGTCTTGAGATAAAGTTTTTTGGTGCTTCTGAGATACCTGTAGCATATGGTAACATTTTCAAATCTTTGCCATGCTGGAGACTCCATGCCATAATGTAGGCAACTGCTACTCTGCAGTGACACTGGGGAAATAGCAGAAATCTGACTTACAGAGCAAAGATTAAATAATGTTGTCCAAATTTTAACAAGGTTATCACAGTGGGCCTGGGAAAATTCCAGCCATGTGGTTCTCTGAGGTATTTTTAATTAAATGACTGCTGTGTTTTTACCTCCCATAAAAAACCTTTACCTCCCATAAAAGCTTTTTAGCTTGACAATGCATTATGCAGAAAAACTGTCTGGTGTCTGCCTGCTCTCGAGCCTTATGTTGTTCTTGGGGCTGTGCAAGCAGATTCAGCTATGGTGCCAGCACCGCAACCCAAGCTACGTCTGGCTAGAAAGGCCCTGAAACACCATCAACACCCCAAAGTTTGGTCATGAGTGAGACAATGGCAGTCACCTCCAAACAGGATGGGAAGGGCATGAAAACATTCAGATTGCCGTGAGTAGCAACACAACATCCATATTGCCTCTCTTGTTCTTGGCATTGCAACAATGCATAGTTTTCTGTTGTCTCTGGAACCACTCAGGCCTGTAATGAATGGAGTACCAGTGACTGGAAACGTTCCTTTTAAGCGGGTGTTTCCATTAGTTTGTTTTCCTCCTTAAGCCTTTTACTGTTTTTTTCAAGTGTCAGCAGAAGGGCTGAAGCATCTCTTGATCTTGCAGATTGCATGTCCATGTGGACCAGTCCAGGCACTATGTGGAATTTTCAACACAATATTCACTTGTTCTCCCAACTCTCAATGTTTTGATTATTTCATTTCACTGGTACTAAGGGGGGAAGACTTCCAAGGTCTACATTTTAAAAAGTGATCGCAGACAGTAATTCTGTTCATAAGCACGATACACACAGCTGATTTTCAGAAAAGCTGAGGTCACCTTCCTCTCCATGACTCCAGGCAAAGTTATGGGAGTTTGATATCTCTGAAGAACCCAAAAAAATAGTGTTCACCCTTTAAAATAGCAGTTGAATGTTTAGAGTTCATTAGGACACTTAAAATACAATTATAGAAAATCATTTCTCAACATCAAAGCCCTGTGGAGGATCAGGTGAATTTAAACTGTACCTTCTGCTGTATCCACTTCTTACTCTGTGATTTAGCCAAATCACAAGAATGTTGTTGCTTTATACAGCCCAGTGGTCAGGTAGCTCATATGTGCAAGAACTGAGATTACAACTTTCAGATGAATGCGTCTGAACAGGGATTTGGTCTTGAATTTCCCATACCCCCAGGCCTAAATTCTGGGATATTAGCAAGATAGAAACAGTTTCTCGGGCACCTACCTCGTTCTGTTGGGGAGAGGAGGGGAAAAAAAAAGCCAAAATGAGAGAAAAGGAAAGAAAAAAACTCTTGGTTTCAGCCCAGTGTGGAAACCTTTTCCCATCACAATTTAGCTGAAAAAAAGAGCCAATACTAACAGCCAAATGTCTTAGTAATGTAGGGACCCTATTCAGCGAAATGTTTAATCCCATTCTTAAGTGTACCTATGGGTATGGTTTATGTGTGGCTGTTTCTGAGGCTGAAGCACACTTGTTTCTCCCCAGTGATGTCCCCACTGGAGCTGTGCCCCTCTTCCAGATCTCTATCCCATCCAATATTCCTACTGTGCTTCTGTTGATCACCCTCATGGCTATGCATCAAATGGCCCTGAGCTCCTTCCCTCAGGTCATTTCTCTAGGCTTTGTCAGATGGCATTGAACAGAGCTCTCAAAGTCCTCCGCACATCCCCTGGGTCCAACAGTGGGAGGTGCTGAAGGACCTGAAAATCCTGGTAGCCACATGAGGTGATTTGTCAGCTCCTTCACGAATACAACAGCATTGTTATTCATAAAAGAAATATGTTGGCATTCAGGCATGACTGTGCCCCACAGGATCATAGAAATGATTTAATATTTTAAACTATGAAACATGGCTTTTAACAGTTTCTGCAGGGTGCAAGGGTACTTACAAGATAGCACTGTATTAGTCACTACCATGGGCCACCTTCTGAATATTATAAACCTTAATTCACTTTTTTTATAATCTGAATGGACTTTTTAAGTGTATCTAAGGGAATTGGAGTGAGGAGAAACATTGCTTAATTCAGCCATTGCATCCTTGAAGCCAGATTGGAAACATGGAAACCATATGTGAGCTTTTAGCTAATAAAATAAAATGCCAAAATGTGGCGGCTGAAGCTATTGCACCCAAAATATAATTGCACATATGCTCATTTACTCACTTTTAATCAAAACATTAAAAATAAAATAAAAGAAAATCTTTGATACTCAGACTAGGTGTAACTGTTGGACTAAGCTATTTTACAAAATTATTTTACATGGAAAGAATGTGCATGGGTTTTTCTAATGGCAACATGAAAAGCAAACTGTATAAATACAGCCACACACAGCACCAACTGATAATGTTTCACCTGAATACAAAAAAGTCCACAAAATCCTTCAGCAGGCCAAATTTATATTCATTTTAATGTAAAGTAATCTTACATTTAGATTTCTCTAGACTGCGAATTCAACAGTGAATTTGTTGGTAACAGGTAAATGCATTTTTTATGCTGAGTGTTGCTTTTCTTAGTGGTAGATTCATTTTTTCATTATTACGAGTCCTAAAGAGATACTTAGGCCTGCCAAAGGTGACAGAACTGAAATAATCTCTTCGCTTAAACACTTCATTCCTCATGTCCTGACTGTCTCTAAAACATTAGTTTTAGCTGGTTTTAGTCTCTCTTTAGGCCAAGCCTCCCCATCTCAGAACTGATTGCAAGGTTCATGGAGATGTTGAAAATCTGCTGCTTAAAAATCAGTCAGAGAAGACTCTGCTCCTCATTCAGAGGTTAAGGACCATGCAGTCCTTTTTCTCCTGTTTTCCCCCTGTGATATCAGTTGCATGAATTCAAGGAATCTTGGCTTAGCTAGGGCAGCTGAAAAGGGTTTTTCAGCACATGGTCCCTTGGGAGGTATTTGCTGAATCCTCGCAGGGATGGGCAAAGAACATTTATGGCATCAGTCTTGAACTCCAAGGTCTCGTGCAATGCTGAGCCAGTGATGGGGCCACAATAAATTCACTTTTTCTGTGGATTAGCTGTCAAGAGTGGGAAGTGAGAGGAGCAGCATCGCTCTCTTTGACCGATAGACTACACTAAAAGTTGTCTGAGCGTAAACCTCAGCCTAATGTGCAACGAGATGCCATTGCCCGGCTGGAAATAACAGGAGCAGTTCTCTTACTTTGGAGGCATTGACCTTCCTGGTACTGCCCCAGGATGCCCTCACCATGGGCAGCCCCCATGTCTGCTCCAAAGTATCACTTTGAAAGCCATTGCAAAGTTCCTTGAAATTAGCCAAGTGTCTGAAAAATGTGTGACGTGCACGGAGAATTGAATTTTTCAATCGCCAGCACTTTATTTTTTTAGAAACATGAGAGAAGGCGGTAAAAATTATAATGTGTCTTCTAAAAGGATGAGAGAGGAAAATTAATAGGGAAGCAATTGGACGGGAACGTGGGTTAAGTGCCTGGCTCTGCCACTGGCTTCTTTCGCAACCATGGCCAACGTCCATATTTCTTCCTCTCTCCAACCTTCATGTCCCTCCTGCCCCCGTACGCCATCTGTAAAACAGCTCCCATCTGCAAAGTATTTCCATTGTTTGTCTCGAGAGCTTGATGGCTTTTGACTATGTGCAGCGCATTGCACGATGGCCTCTGGATACTATTTTATAAACAGCAAATATAAATAGAAGAATTTTAGGGAGACTAATAAAAAACCTTTACGAATAATCTATTTAAAGTGAATTTGAAAGTGAAAAGCTGACATGCAGATACAGTGCTGGGATATCTTTAAGGCGGGATAGCCAAAAAATCTGTCCTTGTTTATTTTCTTATGTGATAAGTTAGGGAAAATGTTTTGGGGTTGGGTTTTTTGTTTTGTTTTGGGTTGGGGTTTTTTTTGGTTTGTTTTTTTTTTGAAAAATTAAAACTCGGATCAGCCAAAGGAATGAGTGAAGTCAGATCAAAGATGATAAATTGAGTCTGATGAGATGACGAGTTCACCTATTTCAAGCAGTGAACTGAAAAAGTCCATTTTATAGAAAATTCTTTCTTAAAAAAAAAATAAAAAAAAGCAAGAGAAATGAAAAGGAAAACATGCCATAGCCAATAAGTTGTGAAAAACTCTGGAGACTGGCACTTTCAAATGCTTGGCAGGTTATTAAGCCAATTTTTATTTAGTCCACTATAACTGTTGGAGGGTCTGTGATTCCCAACTGTTTCACATCAGAGAATGAAAACAACTATAGCCCAGCCAAGACCACATTGGTGACTGCCAGCCCCTTTATGTGCCAAACATGAAAGCAACAAGTCCAGATGCTTTGATCCCAGCATTTTTGGATTTAGCCCAGAATGTTTTTAACTCATGTTAGGACAACATACATTATAACTGGAAATCAATCAATAGCACCGTGACCTTCAAACGCAGTAAATGTTTGGAGTTAGTTTCTGAGCATGTAATCTAAATTGGGGATTGGAAGTTGGAAGCGATCCTAACCTAACAGAAAAAAAATGTATAGTTTTAAAATCTGGAGTTGCAAGGAAGCAACAAATGAAGGTTTAATTATCTACGGAAAGAATATCAGGCGTTGGAAATGCATCTGATGTAGAGGACTGCAAAAGGCCAAGGAAGAAAGTAACAGCAGTGAGCCATTCACCCCAGCATAACTGGAAAACAATAAAAGGGACTATATGAGAGAAATACATAGGCACCAGCCCTCTCCCACTCCGTGCTGGCCATCATGAGCCCATTTAAGAGGTAAAATAGTCCCTAGGTCAGTGCTATGTTGAACGGCTGCAAATGCCTCTTCTCAGTCACTGGTGGAAGCCCATTGACATCTGCCTTTAGCAAAGCTGTCAGTGGCCTTCACTCCACAATGTGGGTTTGCAGGGTAGAGTGGTGACACACAGAGGCAAGGAGATGGCCATGGGGAACAGGCAGGGAGAATGCATTCATGCATCCCAGGAAGGTTTATGACTGGTGTCTGTACCTTGGGCATTTCACATGAGGTCCTGAGTCACTACCTCATGCTGTGGGATTCCTTTGACAAAGTTTGTAGAAAGGAAAAAAAAAGCAATCAGATTTATTGCAAATATAGCTGTACTATAGACCAGGCTTTAGCTAGTCTCACAGACTGACCCATGACTCCTTTAACCTTATACTGCTGCTACGTCACTGGAGTAACACCTGATGTGTACCGATTTAAATCAGATCAAGATCTGACCTCTATAGGGAAGAAGTGGCTTCAAAAGGTAATTATAATAATTTAATCTCTGGGTTTTTTTTCCTTTTGCAATATGATTTAGTTGTATTGCTACTAAATACAAGTCTAGACAGGGCCTTGTTAAAAGCTTTAAAATCCCAGACTAGTTTTACCTATTAGTGATTGTGAATAGCTCTTGGCATGCTGTGGGCCGAGCTGACACAAAAGCTCTTTTACAGTAGTGCTCCTAAAGTTACAAACCCCTATGACAGGGACCAAAACCACTAAACAATAAAAATAAAAAAAGAAATCTTCTCCAGCTAGAAAAGCACGTATTTTTTAGGAAATACGAGATCCATACTGATACAAATCGCAAACTGGCGAATCGCTGTGTCAATGCAATACCGACCCCTTGCCCAGCAGATTGTCACCAGCAGCTGCAGGGACACACGGGCAGCAGTGATGTCAGAAAGGTGGTCATGGCCCACAGCCCAGCAAGGACTTGCAGTCAGACCTGAAGACAAGGCCGAGTAGTTATTGTGATTCATACAGCAAATAAACTCCCTCGAGGCGGTATAATGCAGGGAAGGGAGGCAGCCATTACACATGGCTAAGGAGAGGGCACTGGATACATGGAACCCATTGAGAAAGGAGATATAATCCTCAGCCTAGGGTATCGCTGAAGTACTGCACCCCTATATGCACAGGAGCAGTCTGTGCCATCTCCACTTCTTCAGCGCACCATGTTCTTAGTGGCCAATTTTTAAGAAAAGGGAAGAAAATAACATGGTGCTGGATAATTACCATCGTTTGTCTGTCTGAGCTGATGACTTTCCTGTTTCATTTCCTCCTGTGTAATGTTATAGGGGACATATATGAGATACTCAGTGAGGACTGAAGCAGGGAAGTCTGCAGGAGTGTTTAGTGGGAGGTCAGGAATTTTTAAGAGGTATTATTACAAGGCAGTGTGGTTTGGGTCATGTTTCTTGTAGACATCTTGTCAGGAAACTTTCTAAATAATAAATTATAATCTCTTTATATATCGTACAAGCTTATTAAACTCAGTCTTTAAACATAAAGCTGAATTTTGAAAATATCATCAGACAAGCTTAGAAACTAAAAAGAAAATATAATGAAGAGAAATAAAACATATGCTGGCCAGAGTTTTAAAGACAGTAGCCGCAGCACACCAGATTTTAATTAGCAGCTACCTGCAGTGGCCTGGGATGAAATGTTTTGATGTGTGTAAATGTTTCTATAAAACAGTTGAAGTTTTCTTAGATCCTGTGTCTTCGTGGGGTTTTTTTTCCTAAGCATCGCGATTTTCTGGTATGGACATTTCACAGACTGGGATGTCAGGAAGATCTAAAGTCTGTGCTCTCTGTCCCTGTTTCTCCAGTAGTAAAATGAGGGTACTTATATTTATTTACTATGAAAGGCTCTTAGCTGTTCCAAAAGCCCAGAATTTAATGACTGGGTAGAACTAGCAGTTGTGGTAGCAATAGTTGAAGTCATAATCTTGCCATAAATCCTTCTAACACTTGGACTAGGAGAATAATGTCTTATGGAGTGATCCAGATTTCCTCTCTGAAATATTCCTGCTATGCCATCTTTTGTTAAAAATATCCTTGAGTTTAAATTGCACAGGCGTTTTTCAGAAACATAGAACAAAATTAATGGTCTTTCTCCCAAATGCTTCCTGCAAATGGCTGTGCACTGCAGAGCCTCTGCTGACTTAGCAAAGGCACTTCACAAATAAAACCCTTGGAGGTGGCTTGCTGACCCAAGTGCCATCTCTGCTTCAAATCCCCCACGGCAGCAGCTCAGCTCTGATTTGAACATGGTCTCTTTGCCTTGGCATCATGTTTTCCTTTCTGGATGGGTCAAGATTGCACAAAATCACAGCAAAAACCCATGATGGAATCACTGACACCACCTTGTGCCCCAGAAAGGTGTGGAGTGACCAAGTGGGTCTTGAAGAGCTTTTGGAACAGGAAGGGGATGCCCAGCACCATGCTCATTGCTCGTTCATCCATTGGGACTGACCTCACAATACAGAAAAAGATAAAAAGGCAGGACCAACCTGGTCTGTGAGCCATTTGCAGGACTTTGTGTTAAGGGCTGATTATGTCTGATACAGTCAGGAAAAAATCCAACTTCCAGAGCACAGCCTGATTTTTATGGATGTGGAGGGAAGGGTGAGGTGCGTTTGCTGTCCTCTGAATAAATCCTGCCCCAAGTCAGGCAGGTGGCTGTTGATCCCTCTTAAAGGAGTGCTTACAAATTACTGGGATATCCCTTAATCCATATTTATCCAAATGGGAGAAACATTATATATGTGTGTGAATGCAAATCTGCCCTACCTTCTGTGCCTGTGGTGCTCATTTCTGGTTTTATTATTCTGCCTTAAATTTTCTGGAGCCCACAATGAAGCATCTTGTGTCACAGCCTACACCTCCACTCACATCACCAGGGAAGGCTCCTCATTACACGGTGCTGTCCCATAGGGACCTGCTCTTGAAGTGGACTCATCAACCTGAGACACAGAGGATGCACCATGTCCTGTCCTGATTTACATCCTACACAGTCCAGCTTGGCCAGCACTGGCAGCTGGCACCTCGTGAGGAGATAATATTTACAGAGATATAAATCAGGGAGCCTCTTTCCAATGTAAATAGTACCAAAACGATTTGACCCTAGGTACTAATTTCCTTTCTTAATCTGCAGCCTAATAGAGTGTTCTTGTAAAGCGCAAGTTTCCCTCAAAGGTGCTTTTTGTCAAACACTTGATGGAGGTTGGTGGAATGATTGGTCATGAATTGCCAGCCTCACAATAAGGATAAATGTGATTAAGGTAATTAAGTTGTAGGCTCTGTTACATATTAGAGATAGCTATAGATTTTTATTATCTGTCCTGTCAGGTTTAATTGGTGGCTATTAGTGTCTCGTCAGATCTGAAGACACACAAACCTTTTTAATCAGAAATCTGATTGCACCTGGGGGAATTTTCTGTCTGCAGTCAAGATTGCTTTTCTTCTCTATCATCACAGGAGATACTTGTATTCATCAGTACCAGAGCAGCTCTTGATCAAAAAGCAACCTTCAGTGGTCATTAGGAGGTGCTAGAAGGCCTAGGATGAATGGGCAGCACGGACAGGACTGTATGTGGGTTATCAAGGAACTGAGGGTTTATTTTCTGTATTGCTAATTACTTGTGTTTGAATCACTGGTCATTTCTGCCTATTCTGACTGTAAAATTTTCAGGGTAAGACAAATTGCACTATATTGTATAGAGGAGAGCATATTGTTTCTTATCTTATTTTTGGACTGGTTGATCTTCCTATAACACAAATAATTACCACAGAAGACTAGCAGACACTGGGGATTAAAAAAAATAATAATTATTTAAAAGTGAGGGTTAAAGCAAGAATTTCTGACCCAGTCTGACCCTGTCACAGTTTAGAGAACAGGAAAGGGAATTGCAAAATCAGTTAATTAACCATAGACTAGACAAGATACATTGGCAAAGGATTGTGCCTTTGCTTTCAAATCACATTGAGAAGCTGCTGCTTCTAACGATGTGCTACATGGGTATCTTATATTAACCTGGAGGGAGCGTCCCTACTGCTGAACCACACAGCTCATCAGCTTCAAATAACATGCTAGATTTATCCTCTGCAAATTCTCATCCACATGTATAGATTCAGTCCAATGTTGTTAAGCTTGTGAAATTTGATGGGCTCACAGCACGAGGCAGTTTAGCTGCTGCTATGTGAGATTCCCATCTATGTTCGGGTTTATTGAAAACGTTATGTCCCATCTGTTTCTAGATGCTCCTTTCATGTTCCTCATCTCTTTAGGCTTTCTTTTCCAAAGAGTTTGCTTGATCCATGTGGAGTTAATAAGCGATTTTGGTGTGTGAGTATATGTGTAAGGACCAAGATGTCTTGTTTCATAAAACTCTGTCATTGATTTATTTCTCCTTCTGCTGCCTTGCTTCCTGTTCATTTCTTCTCGCACATTCAGAGCGAAGGATGCTGTTTACATTAACGATGTTTCTTGTGTTTACAGATGGGGCAGCATTTGTAAATGATTCTGAAGAGTTGTTTCCAGGGAGTCTCTCCAGGCTTTCAAGAAGAGTTCTCACCACGTTAGTGCTTTGTGCTCACTGTTTAATCTATTCTGTATGTCCCAAAAATGTGCCAGTGGGACTGGTCAGCTCCTGATGCTGTTAACCTTTCTACCATCTCCTGATGACTGGGCAGCCAGGGTGCATCTGGACATCAGCTCTTGTGGTGTTTGCATGTGCAGTTCCACTTGCTTTTCCTTCTATGTAATTGAGTGTGACATACAATCCTGGGGTTTTATTTCAGAAAGTCATAATTTTACCTCCAATCTCTCCCCCATGTGTGATTAGTCCCTATACCATAACTAGGAACACTGGAATTTTATAACAATGTCAGGGTTTGATTTTTTGATTTTGGGTTTTTTTTCCAGAAAAAAGGTAAAATCCACACTAGTTTATATCAGTGTGTGCACTTTGTCTTTGGAATCCTACTTTTAGTATCATAGAACAGTTTGGGTTGAAAAGGACCTTAAGATCATCTAGTTCCAATGCCCCTGCCATGGGGACACCTGACAATAGATCATGTCACCCACGACAACAACCTGACCTTTAACACTCCCAGGAATGGAGCATTTACCACTTCTTGGGGCAACCTCTTCCAGTGCCTCACCACCTGCACAGTAAAGAACTTCTTCCTTAAATTTAACCTGAACTTCCCCTGCTTAACTTTAAACCTTCAGGACCAGCAGATGGATTTCATCAGGTCCCAAGGACTCGTGCACATTCAGGTTCTTAAGATGGTCTCGAACCAGATCCTGTCCTACAGTGGGCCTAAGGTCTTCATTCTCACAATCCCTGCATCTGCCTTCCAGGACTTGGGTGGTGTGGTCAGAGCATTTGCCAGTGAAGACTGAGGCAAAGAAGTCATTAAGAACCTCAGCCTTCTCCAAATCCAGGGTAGCCAGTTCTCCTGATAGCTTCCGGAGGGGGCCTACGTTGTCCCTAGTCTGTCTTTTATTTGCTACGTATCTATAGAATCCCTTCCTGTTATCTTTAACATCCCTAGCCAAGTTTAATTCTAACTGGGCTTTAGCTTTCCTTCTTGCCTACCTGTAGGGCAACATACCTTGCATGTTACTTGAAAGCCTGACACAAGTCCCCTATTGGGGTTATGTGTGTGTATGAAAACCTTACAAACACTAGTTTGCTTGTACACAACTCACCCTGATCATATGCACTGATGGTTAGTCTAAATTTTCCTCCCCTCTTCAGACTATCCAGAAGAATCATTTACTGTTGGGGGGTTTTTTTTAGCTTTTACTGAATCATCCTATCTACACACTTAAGAGAAGTCAAGGATTTCCTGTTCATTGCCAGTGTGCATTCTGTCACTGAAATTATACCTCTTCTCGACATACTTGAGGTGAAATTACTAAGGACAAATAAAGAATGAAGTACCTGTCCCAGAGCCACTAATAAGCTGTGTGGATACCGAGGCAGAGTTCATCACTGTTTGCTAAACAATCTATGTCTCTTCACCCCACAATGTGCTACACAGGTTGAATTGACATAGAATCCACATTTAGACATCTGAACATATAGATGATGAACAAGGATGAAAAAAGGGGTACATTGGTAAGGTCAACTTCTACTGCTAGAGGAATATCCTCTCTGCACAAGGGCCACTATGCAAAAGAGCCTTAGCTGAAGGGACAAGGGTGACAGGACACATACCAAACTTGACAAAGGGAAGCAAAAAAAATGCTAAAACCCCAATGAACCACTGTTAACCAGTGGCTCACAAGTCATGTATTTAGCTTTCCACTTACTGTGCAGTTGTTGGAAATGACATGTTCCCATAGTATCCTCTGCTGAACACCCACTCCCAGGGGACTGGCAGAGTCTCTCGCCTGCCATCAAGCACATTCGCCTCTAACCCAGAAAAGCCTTGCCTTGTTGGCTCCTGGAGTTCTACCATTTGTCCCGTATGACCTGATTATAGCTTTGATCAATGGCCAGAGCAGCCATCTGCGAAGTACTCAAGGCTTCAGCAAAAGGCATCTTTGATTTCTTTTCACTGCCTTAAATGTGCTTGTAAAGTCACCTTGAGCACACAAAGATGACTTCTGCTTCTCTTGTTGATGAGCTCTCAGATGATCTGATTAGAAAGTATTTGATACTGGGCTGCACTGCTACTGGGAGGAATGATACACTTTCGCATCTGTTCTTTCTGCCTTTTTCTAGATTCTGTTATCTCATGGAAGCTTTTAACTTAGCGTGCTTTTGTGGCCTTTCCATCATGAAAAAAAAAAACCTAATGGTTTCTGATGCAAACACCCCAGGCAGTTATACAAATGACATGTTCTGAAAACAATTATTTCTCATTCATCAGCAGAGCAGTCCTTTCTCCACATCTGTGCATGCTGTTCTGACTGCCCTTTTTCCCTGGACAGTACATCTGAGTGGCAAGCTCCCTGCTTGCTAAAGCTTCAGACAGCAGGATTTTAACACTTTTTTTTATGCCACATCTTTAATACACTATGGAAAACATTTTTGAGAATATGCTTCTAAGCAGAAACTCTGTGCTCTTGTTTGTTCCACAGCAACAAAGAAATGGAGGAGAAAAAAAAACCATCACTGCCATAAGGCAGTCAGTTTCTGAATTATACCTCAGTACAACACAAATATAACTCTGCCAAACACATTAGAAGATGGAACTGAAATAATGTTTTGTCTTTATGTGGCATCACGTAAATGAAATGGACAAAGGTCTAAACCTACCAGGTGAATCTTGGAGGATTACGCTTAAAAATATTCGAAAGAATCACAATCGCTTCTCTCTGCTATGCTAGAGGATACGCAGTATGACTGCTATTTGTTTATAGGAGTTGGAAATATTCTTCAAACTCCCTTGTTCTTCTTTGTGCCTTTGAGGTTCCCCAAGTCTCATGGTTGATTAGCTAAGACATTCCTTTCAACAGTTACAACTCCAGAGAGGCAGGAAACAGCAGTGGCAGAGGTAGGGAGCAGAAAGTAGAGGTATTTTACTGAGTCAAGTCAATATTCAGCTAAAAAGGAAAAAGCTCTCTGTTACCTGCAAGTTGGGAAACTAAGAAATGAATACATAGGAAAATTGATTTCCCTTCAGTATTATAACCCTACTATTCAGTGTGTTGGGAAATAACAAAAGAAAAGGAGTAGAATAGCTCAGATCAGACCCCTTGGAAAAGATGGCCTACAGGTTTAGAAGCATCATAGCAAACCTGAACATTTAACATGTTTCTGCCCTTTAAGGATGAGCAAAGCAAAAAATGATCACAGAGTTGTAACTAGATATATCAGAAAAAGTAGGATTTCAGTTCTCCAAAGCTGATACCCTTTGAAAGAATGGGGAATAGTCATCTCACACTTCCAGCATCTGATCTCCCTAATACAACCTTAAACTGAAACAGGAAAAGGCAGCTTCTTGTATCTTAATAGATGATACCATCTCCCATGTTTCATTTTTTATATTTTACATACAAACCTTTTCCATCATAATTTCTAATTTGCAAATTAATTAATCTAGATTTATGCAAACCTACATTAACAAAAACTTCAACAAACACAATGACACATGGAAAAGTAACCCAGGCAGCTAAGAAGACAATCAACTCTGGCATCAGTAATGGGGGTAGAGGTAAGTGGAAATGCAGGAGGAAGCAGAGAAAGAACAGAAGGACATTTAAGACATTAACATGTATGGAGTTATGATAAAAATCTATCATGACTTAACTCAAAGTATCTAGTCAGACAATAACTCCTTTTTTAAACAAAGTATACCTAACGTAGACTTTAGTAAAAACATTTGCTATAGGACAAGAACATATAATTAGTAAAGACATATAAAAGATGTGTAAGAAATTGTACTGCACTGAAAGAATAGATCATGCTCAACGCAGAGAACGATTATAAGCAAAGCTTTTCCTTCTTGGCATTAATATTCTTTAGTATTTATGTGTTAATAGAATTTCTAATGAAACAAAATCTGCAGCCATTTTTAAGACAAAGAATGATCAGAACAAATATAACAAGAACTGGATAACCGTGAGGAGTGTAACAATATTAAGAACAGTGTTATAAAATGCTAAGTGATGCGTTTTTAGTATTATGCAAAAAACCCCACTCTACCAAAACCTAGAATCCAATACTGGAAAATAAGTAAGAGATATACCTTACTGTACTGTTCCAGGAAAGACTATCATCTGTGAAAGTTATGTAGTTGTGAAGAAAGGCAAAGGTGGCTCTTGGAAAAAGGCACAATGAAATAAGGACTTCATCTGGGATACTGTTTATGATACTAGTTATTCCTAGTGAAGAACTAACATTACCTAGTTCTGCACTTATCTTAACACAGTCTTGTATGGGGAAGCTAAAAGAGACTGGCTTACTCATATTCATGGAATTAAGCCTATGAGAAACTATGACCGCTTTCTTTAAATGTACTATGAGGGTCCCAGCAGAGCTGGGGAAAACAGCAAACTCAAAAAAGAAATGAATTGTTGACACAAGCAGTGAGTACAATTTCATGCCTTCACAGCCATGAAAACACTTGGGGTAGAACAATTTTGAATCACCACAAGAGAGCAGTGGTGAAGCAGACATCCAAACGGATCAGTAGGGCAAGAAACCAACCTACTTTTTAGCATGCAGCTTAACCAGTTTAAAGAAGTGATTGTGACTGGAGTACCTGCATTGAACAACTCAAAGTCACTTTCAATCTCATTCACTCTGCCTATCTACCTGCCAGCATTTTTGTCTGAAGTGGTTTATATATACAGACTCAGGTTTTTATCTGAAAAGAATGACATATATAAAGAGCAATAATTTCCTAAAGCAGCATGAAAGTGTTTCAAAACACAGTTCAAGTATTACTTCTATCTACATTCTTTAATGGCTTTTCTTACTGCAATGAAAGTCAGACTAACTACATACAGTATCCTGATCTTAACCCCTTTTATATTTGTGATGCTGCAACAAAGCTAATAGAGCCATAAAGGAGCTCTCCTACAAGCATCCTGACCATTATGGTAAATTAAACTCCTACTCTTCTATCATACAATGAGTACCGTGCTCTTCATGCCAAGTGCAACAACAATCTCAGGAGCTCAATATCCTGTTTTCCAGGATCATTTCATGAAAAAGAACTTAATGTGGCTTCAAACTTCTACTCCAAATCAGATCAAAGGGAAATGTCAACCTAGAGGTCCCCACATTCTAAGTCTGAAGAAGAAAAAATGTTCTTATTGAATAGCAGGGACATAATTTCAGTTTCAGGTTTGCATAAGGACTGACCTGGGTGGTATTTCCTGGGAATATTTCCCAGACTGTGTCCTACAAGCATGACAGGTGGGGGATATCTAGTTTGTGAATCCCAAGAAGATTCAGGCATCTCAATAATGCAGAGACATGGCAAGACTTTGTTGACTGTTTAAACAATGCTATAAATAGAAAGGATGATTTCCCAGCTTTCCATCTTTCACACAAAATTGGAAAACAGAAAAATTTCCTTGCAACAACAACAGTTAAAAGACACCAGCATAGGAACCAAACATTCTTAGTGAAATTCTCTGTAAACCTGAATACAGTTATGCCAATAGCTTTCTCCCACATTAAAATGAGCCAACTATACCGGTAAAAGACTGCAGGTGAGAAATTTGAATCAAAGGCTATCAATAGAATTCCAAAAATTAACTGTGGAAAAACAAGCAAAAAAACCAAAACAAAAAAAAAGCCTTCCAACAAACAGAAAAACATCAAACCAACAACCAACCAGGATTTTATCAGTTCTTCAAAGAGCTAAGTCTACATTTGCTGCTTGTGTATTTCGGCATACCGAAGGGGTGAACTTCGATGATAAAGACTCAGTTTTCTTATTTAATGCATGCAAATTATTTCAGACAGCAGTGTCACAAGTTTAATTCAGGAAAGGATTTTGTCATATCTTTAAATTACTCTAAAATGAAATCTGGACACAAATTTAAAGCGTATTCGTAAATGCTTTCCAGAACAGAAGCTAAGCCATACCAAGTTCTTACCAGCACAAGCTACTGTCATTTTGTACTTCATTGCACACTGAAATCCCACATAATCTTTTATAATACAGAAGTTACTTTAAAAATACACATACTTTTGTGTTCTGGATCTTAAAACATGCCATTAATTTCCATTTTGCTCGCCACATTCAACTTAATAATACACCCTAGCTGAATGGTTATGGTTGTCCTGAATACTTATGGTTGTCCTGAAAAAGGAAATACATCTTGAAAGTGCTGATACAATCTTAATTAGAGCACCAAATAATGCATGTTTAGCATAGTCTTCAAAAAAGTCATCATGACTTGCTTTTTCTCAGATGTATGTTCTTGTCCTATAGCATCAAACTTAGATTCTCTGAAGTTTTTCAGTTAAAAGAGATTTGAAATTTTATTTCATGGGTTTTATCTACACAGAAAGTTGTACAGAGACACCAGTTATTAAATCAGTCTATATAACACTGTGCTGTGTGCACTGAAAGTTTAACTATAGCACAGGATCTAGAAAAAAACAAATGAACTAACCACAAACAACCTATTTCAAGAACAATTCTAACCTCTTACCGCCATTTTTAAATGGAAACAAGCTGCCACACAGTTCAGAGGTAAAGAAGGATAAAGAACCGACAGTAACCCTTGTACTCCTCACACGAACTCGAACAAGGTATTTAAATGAGACTTTTAAAGCTGTAAATTGTCCATCAAAATACAGAATAACTTTTGCTAATCCTTGCGCCACAAATTACTAATCCATCTGGAAAGCTATTTTGTTGCATGTGTTTACAAGGATCTAAATGTCATCAGAAAGAATTGGGTTAGTAGCATGTTAAAAAAGGAAAAAAAAAAAAAGAAAGTATGACAGAAATAAAAAACTCTGAAGCAGTTGACCACAGAATAAGTAGGATTTGCAGAAGTACTTACAGCTTTCAATCTCCAGTGTGCAGTTCTGCTCATCCAGCGGATATCTCCGTAGGTCCATCATACAAGCAGCTGTTGTTGTAATTCTAGGAAGGAAACAGAAGAGCTTGTTAATTTGTCTTGTTCCAATCTTTCCTTGATTACACACAGTTGATAGAAGAAAATATATTTCTACATAACTGACATTCTTGTCTATTTTTGCTGAAATACTGTGTCTGCTGCTTACTTGTAACTAATGCTGTTCTAAGAAGGTTATGCCAGTCTGGTGGGCGAGCAGAGAGCTTCCCCTTTACACACCATTACACAGTACTGCAAGCTTTAATAATCATCAACCAATTTATCCTAAAAAAGTGAAGCATGAATTAGGGCAGCAGTATTTCATTTTCTAGTGGAGGACTTCAAACCAAACAGGACAGGCTCAATGAAAGGTAGCAGCCGAAATCTAAAGAGAAACAAAGACACATATTCTGTATCCTGGGTTAACATCTTAATCCCTTTGTGAAACTTAATTCTTTCTTCTGTTCAATAATGCTTTATAAATATTATTTTATCTTCATGTTAAAACTCAAACATTTTCAGGACCACTTTCAAAAAAAAACATTTAGAACCATATCTGTGCCTTCAGATTTCACCAAGCCGAGTAAAATTAATGTGTCGAGCATTTCTTTTAGATGTTGAAACATCTGTGCCATCAATAAAACTTTTGCTGATAAATATCACAGAATGATATGACCCTGAGCTGAATATGAACGGAAGCACAGTTTTCAGCAGCATTTTATTAACTGTGTTCCCATCATGTCACCTAAATGTGTAGACAAAACCCCAATTTTTAATCTCCTTCCAGTCCCAAGCAACTCTGTAGTAATTTAGAAAAGTATGACAATTTGGAATCTACCAACAGTCAAACTAATATGCCCTGCATATACTTCACACAGAGCCAGGTACGGATTTAGTGCACCAGCTGAGAGGTTTCTAGCCTTTTTTCTCTCCCTCTTTACCTGGCAAAAGCCCTTCCCCTACCTCTGCTAGAGCCTTGTGTTTTATATGGACTCCTCAAAGAAACAAGGATTTTCACCTGTGTGCTATGTACAGCTCACTGGCCAGCTGCATGTGGAGAGCCTGCTTCCACACCAGTAGAAAAATGAGGCCACTGCACCACATCCAACTGTACAAGCTTTCTTCAAGCTGAAAGTTCAACCAAATGATTTAGCTCATAAACTCAAATGATTTAGCTCATTTAGCTCAAATCATAAATCCCAAGATGGAGTGGATGCAACTCCAAAATGGGACCCAAGCTGATAGATGGAGTGCCTACAAGCATATGCAGACAGCGCATGACCTGACAGCATCAGCAGCTACATCTTTCCAGGGTATTCAAAAGAGACTGGCTGACCAACAGTTCTCAAAATCTTGTTCCCCCTGTATGAGGGTCACTGGCCTTTCATAGTTGGTATTTAGACTGTGTTTGAAAAACTTCTTATACATTCTTCTGTCTGACAAAACAGAGAACTCTTTCATTTGACAGACCTCATTCTTTCTCCTAAAATATCTTAAATAAGAGCTCACTAGTAGCAGAAAACTACAATTGCATGAGAGAGGCTCAAAATTGACTCCAGCAATCCCTTCCACAAGACATTTAGGAAACACTGAAGTTCCACAGTCTTCTCATTAGTATGCTTACTGCCCTATCTAATAATGCTTTACTGTCATTTCTAGAAAAAAAATCCCTGTAAATATCTTCAAAGAAAAAAAGTAGGGGCAAGTTACTCCTATAAGCACTAAGAAAGTCCCACCTCTTCCTGGTCAATCCAGACAAGATCCCTTAATTTCCCATTTTGACCATTCATATATATTGGGCTGTCAGAGAAAAAGAACTATGTTTTGGTACTAAGTTCTTTCTTCAGTCACTACATGGGTACCCACAGAATTGCTTTTGAAAACATATCGTTTTCAGTGTGAGTTCACTACAGATGCTTCAAAAGAAAACAGGGGAAAAGAATCCTTCGGCTCGCTCAACGAATGCCTTCCAGCTTTTAACAAAACCTGCTGAGGAATATATGTTTGTTGATAACAAATGCAAATGGAGCAAGCAGCAGAAGCATATATTGTTAAAAGAGAAAAAACAAAAACAAAACAATAAAAATCTCTTGGCAGTCCATGTACAGCGTCTTAATATTTGGAGGAAAATCAAAGCAATTTTGCCCTATTCCAGTATCAATGCAAGATTGATTATTTTGGGGAAAACATCAGGAAAGGCAGAGTGAGACCAGAAATAAAAAACATAGCTCATGTTTTTTGATTGGTTGTGTTTTTTGGTAGGGAGGTTTGTTGTTCTGTTTAATACCCGCATTATTTCCATATCTATGTGTATATTATAGTCATGAGTTTTAGAAGAATTTCAGTACTTCACAGATGAAAGGGCAGGAGCAACCAAAGTTTAAGTGCACAAAGAACAGTGGTAAATACTAACCTGGTTGACTACTAAGTCTTCTAATACCTTTCTCTGCACTAAACACATTCTCCCTACCAGCTTCCATCAGACTAGTGGGTCCAACACAGAAAAAAAGCCACTCCTGTGCTGTCCTCCACAAAGTGTCTTTTCACACTGACGGTGGTGCTGAACATTCTCAATTCTGACATATCTTCAGTAGGATTTTTGGGTGCAGTAAATAACCCAAAAGGGGCCAAAGGCTGCAGCCAGACAGGATAAAAGCTCTGTAGGGAACATTATGAAGCCTTACCTCATCAGAAAATAAGGGAGGCGAAAAAAAAAGTGGCACAATAATGAGAATGATTGGTAGAGCAGAGTTTTAATCAAGCCAAAACAGCAGTTTTGAATAATGCATTTAATTCAACTTGTTTGTTCATTCTTATCCATAATGCAAATCCGTTGTAATAAAATAAGAAGTCTGTCCTTTGCTCTCTTTGTACCTCCCTTGTTTTTATCCTGACTTTTCTCACACTTAGGGTAAAGTAGCAAAAGTTCTATCTCATTTTCAAAATTATTTCAACAACCAAACTACCTTTTGGTTGTTTAAATTCTTAGTGGTTTGCACTTCATGGTGAATATCTAAACCAAATTACTAATGCAAGAGCATGCAAGAATGACCAACTCAGACTATTTTGAAGTCAAGCCACATGACCTATACCTCTTCAGACAGAGAAAGAAACAGCAGTTCATTACAGCAGATAGGAATATTTGAAACAGGCCGAAAGCCTCTTCCCCGAACCAGAGCTATTCCAATTTTCATTAAAGGATTAAAACTATTTGTATACAGCCTGGACTGGTGCACACAACATGCCACTGCATTTTGCATAATGTAACCTTGAGAGCAAAAATAGGAGAAAGAAAGAAATGAAAAAGTGAAACCTTTTAAAAACCAGCACTGCAACTCATCACATTGCAGTCATTAGGGATAATAACAGAATAACACTGCTCTCTCAGAAACACTGTATGAAACGAAACACAGCACAGAACTGTCTCATAGACTAATCTTTCATCTACTATTAAAGAAAGAAAAACCTTGTGATATTTTATTTTGAGACTCATAACAATGCAAACCAGACTTTAGCTTCCTCTTTTATGATCTGTATTTTGAATGTAGACTGATTATGGAGCCTCTCCTCACCCCTCCACCAAAAAAAAAGGCAAATCCTGAAGCACTGAACTGACTAATGTATTATGAACTAGACCTAAAGAAAACTTTGTGTGTCAAAGTAAGCATAGCTACAGTGCAAAGAATCCTGCACCGCAAATAACTTGAAGGGAAAGTAAAGTTTGCTCTCGGTAATACAAAATAATTCAGATAAACTTTTCTTTCTGAAAAAGCTGAAAATCTGCCCTTGTCTCCAAACCTTTGAGGAGGTTTTATGATTCAAATAAGAGCTGGAAATAGGCACTGCTCCTTTCACAGGCCAAAGTTGAAAGCCATAAAAATCTTTTTTATAACACTTGCAAACATGAAGTGACGCAGAAAATAACACCCTTAACAAATACTATCCCAGCAGTGATAATAGTTGGGGTTTTTTCAGTATTACACAGTGAACAGTTTTTCAAAATCCCATTGATTTTGCTCTTCTGACAAGTTCAGGTGGGATTTGAAATTCAAAATAACAACTTAAACAATTCTGACATCACCAGTGAAAACAGCACTGAAGGACAGAAGAGCAATGCTAATGATAGATGGAGATGGACAGATTCCATTTCTCTCTTGGAGTAAAAGTGGCTGTGCAAAGTTATGGGGAATAAGCAGCAATAGAAACTTATCTCTGCCCTGGAAGGAAGCAGCCCTGACCTGTAATTACAGGATTACAGACACAACAGAAATGAGGAGCAAGAAGGTGACAATTTCAGATAGGTCCTCTGAGTAGAGTGGTAGTATGAGAACTATATAACACTCTCTTAACTCTAGCACTGACAGATTGGGATCCTATTGAGTCAGACAGAGCTGAAACCCAGGAAAATACAAAGACCAATATTTACTTTAAATGTATGCACATATATCCTGTCAAAAGCAGTGTGACATTCTGCTTCAGATTTGTGTATCTGAAGGCAGAATATGACTCCCCATTAACAATATCTGGAGCAATCCAAAGAGCTTGCAAGAATACCATGTTCTATAACAGACTGCATCTCTACCACATACTTCATAAGAATCTTCTGCACACTCAGACTGGGAGTCACAAACTCCCTGAATTAGTTACTGAAACCACGTACTGCAGCTAAACCCACTCTTCACTTCTGCTTCTTGGAAACAGCCCTGCTGCGTGACTGTTGGAAATGTTGGTGGCAGCAACAGCCAGCAGAACCAATTTCAAATACGTGGAAATCTGGGAGCAAAATTGTAGTGTGATAAATCTCTCTCCTGAACAATAATATTTGATTTAGACATACGTGTCAAGGTTGTCAGACATACTAACAGATCTACTTTTAAATTAAAATAGATTTATTACTAATAATAGAATTCACAGAATCCTTCCTCCTGCTTAGTCACATAAAAGACAAGCTTCCCTTGTATTACCTTGGGTTAAGAGTTGGCTTTAAGCAAATCATGAACAATAGTGACATTTCTACCTGTCCATCATTAAATCTGAACTTTCAGCTACTGACTGCTATAATCCTTTAACTGTAAATTGCATATTGAGTTTCTCAGTGTGGTTTTATAGGAAAAAAAAATAACAATTGTTTTGCTGCTGTCTTGGTTTGGGATGAAATAATATGGTCAGGCTACCCAGAACCTGTAACATGCTCTCTTCTAATACCACTTCTCAACATTTCCTGAGTAGTCCCATCCTAAGTTCCAACTTGGCTCATTTTTCTCACTCTAGTTGGGACGCACTATTTAATAACATGCAGATATCTTTCCCTTGTTTCTGTTGTGTGCTATCCTTGAATAGATAGGTGATCTCTGAAAGCTCTAAGTGTGTTGAAGCTCAAAGGCACAACCATAAAGCAACTCAAGGATAAGTATATGATGCTAAAGCATTTTCTAAATGCAATACAAAACAGGGAAAAAAACTTCAACCTCATTAAATTTTGTTGTTGTTTATACTGCTGGTAAAAGAAACATGCAAGATTTCTAAGAAAAATCTAATATATGTCTCTGATCTTTCTTAGGAAGCAGCTCTGTATTTCTCTGCTGAAAGATAGCCTGTTGGGCCATCTGCATGCCAGCTGGGAAGTCATGAAAAACTGGAGAATTTGCTACTATTTCATGGTAAAGGAATTATGACTCAGAAGAATGAGAATTTTGCTATAGATTTCATTTAATGATGCCAAATTTTCTGCTATATCTTTCTGCATGTACCTCTCTAAATTGTTGTTGTAATTAGGTAGCTTTGCCTACTGTCCTGTCACTCAGTTCAAAACCCAGCCACAACATCATGTTCATAATTTAAATCCCTGCAAAAAGCACACCTCATTCCATGACAAAATCTTCTGGTACAATAACCTCAGCTTTAGACTGAAATCATTCAAGCCATTCTCAGAAGTTATACATGCTCCTCTAGAAAATAACAGCCATATAACACAATGCAGCAGCTGTGGCAGAAGAGCTCAGAGGAGCACTTCATAATTTTAATATTTTATTACTGGGAAATGTATCCTTGTCTTTCAGCATTCACTTCACTTCTCCTTTGCACAAGAAATAAAAATAGATAAATGGGAGAATACTAAACCACTTCAGGGTACAGAACAACGAAACAATATGAGCACGATGGTTGAGTGATTCAGTCAATAGCAAACAACCTTGGAATAAAAAGCTAGTAATTACTACCACTCCTCCAGATCTACAGAGTTCATAGTCCTTCTGCTTTATAACCATCACTGGGAAACTGAAAGTTTTACTTTCAAATATTTTATAAAGCAGGTTCCTTATTCTGATTGTGAAAATTGTGTGTCTATTTCACTCACAGCATTGAAATAAAAAGTGCATCATTTCAACTTATTTTTCTTAAAAATTTATATAGCTACCATCCAAGACATGTTGCATACTACAGATAAATCATATATTTGTATATATAACATCTTAAATGCTGGAGCCTCTTCAACAACAACAACAACAAATTATCATTCATAAATTTCTCAAAGAAAATTGTATCACTCAATGCATTTTAGAACATATAAAACACCTTCCTCACAACCTTTTTTTGTGGGGTGAGCTAGCAATTCAAGTTTATACATGACAGCATAAAAAGATTAGAAGTAATTGCATTCTCTTTACAAACAGCCAACTTAAAATTCCGCTATTACATTCCATTTAATGTAGACTTAATACTATGGAAGAGAGCTAGAACTTCCCAACGAGACACATGGATTCTGTGGCTTTTTAATCGGTTCTCAGCACCTAAAATAACTGCTGCTTAGTTCTAGTGAATATGTTGGACTGTAAATGTACCCTACACTAATATTTATTATTCCAGGATGATAAAGATACAATGTTTAATTAAGTAATTGAAGATCTAAGTGAAAATATTAGTTTCTTCTCCACAAAACATGCACTGCCTCAGTGGACAAATAATACTGCTGCTAAAAAGTGGACATAGAGAAGTACAGATTATCATAGGTAAAACAGTATGAACTTTGCTCACAGGCTACCTTTTTACGCCTTAAGAGGCTAGCAACTACAGCAGCACTACCACCCTCTAGTGCAACACTCATCTTTGGAAGAGCACTATCTTGTTTCTCTCAGAAGCCTGTGTCTGAATGTTAAATCATGGGGTTTAGAAAATAGCATGTTACTATTTTTTACCTAAACATGTGTTATCCTCCCCATCTCTGAAATGCCTCCAGTAGTCAACCTCCAACAACTGCTAGACACAGCTCCTCATGGAAACCACCTTTAAGGTGGATGTCAGTGGTATTTGCACAACCTGCAGCTCCTGCACCTTCCTATATTAGTGAAGAGCTTGTGCTCTGGATAATGAGCTCATGAAGAAACTCTGGTCACTTCTTCCTTATGGTCTTAATCTATATTTTCTGTTACAGAGTCTATCCCACAAAATCTTTTCTTTTCATAAAATGCCATCAAGAATATTACCAATTACTTGCTATTCAGGAAGACATCCAAGTGGAAGGTATTTTCACCATTCTGGAGAAAGGACATTCTACCCAAGTTAAAAATTAATGTGAATGTCAAACCAATCTTCAGTAGAAAAGGCACATTCAGTTTTATGATTGCAGCTTATTTAGTAATTCTTACAGAAGTAAGGTAAGAGCCCAAAGCTCCTATTCCTCTGACTTTTGTGAGTCAGAATAAGAAGGCTCATTTTCCACACGGAAATGTCAATAAAAATAATAAATTTAAGTGGATTTTTCATAAGCAGAATTACTCTCAGATCCAAAAAGGCAGGAAAAAAGTCAATAAAACCCTCTAGCACACACTTGAAATTTTTCAGTTTCTTTCAAGCACCTTTACAACAAAGCAGTAACCCATAAAATTCTAACCCTGACAAAATTCTGAGACAAAAGTAAAATGAACTCTCCCTGTCTTAAAGCAGGAGACACAATTTAAAAGCAATCAATCAGGGAGAAAGTTGACAGTCAGGATGAAGGCAAACTGTGTAAAGCAGAGTAGAATAACGGGCACAGGTTGTTACTTATTAATCCCTTTACAATTAGAAATTTTCATCCACAAGGACTGGAATACAAGGAGAGTTGCATTGCCTATGTGACTGTATGCATTCCTCCCCTTTAAACAGCCTATGTTACACCTTTCAATTTCTAGCAAGAAAAGCTCATTAACACATAATTTCTCTCCTTTCCACTCTCCTCTAACACAACTTCACCACTTTTCTTCATTTCTTCTTCTACCTTCTGTCTATAGAGAACCTGACATTCCCCAAAATGCACCAGAAATGTTTTCAGTAGCATGTCAAAGTGTTTGGTACAACCAACCATGGGTGACTTGCTCACCATGAGAGCAACGGGTAAGGGTAAAAGTTCTCCTCTGAGCAGAACTGTAACTACACCACTGTGTGCTAACACTGGTTCCTTTGAGTAAACACTATTTTCCAGGCTATTCTGTTGCCCCCTTTACATAAACTTTACATATAGCATTAGTTTAGGCTGCCTCTATCTATGACCAAGTCTCAAACAAATTTACGTTTTCTTTCTCTTCTGCTTTTATTGATGACAAAGAGGATGTTCTCCCCATTCCTTCCTCCCTGTATACAGCTAAAAACCAAAGTGCCTTTCAGCAGATATCCAGATGCAGAAAACAAAACATGCTGAGATCCCAAAATAAGAGCCATAGATCCCCTCTGTCACAATGGAGCTCATTCCAACCAGCTCAACCCACTACAGCACAGTTGCCTCACCTGCTGCAGGTAAGATATGCTTTGCATGTCTGAAGTACTGTTGCCTTTTGGATCTCCTTACCTCTGTTAACAGATACCTCTTTCATTCTGTACCTGAGAGAGCTCAGCCAGCATCAAACTGCTGTACAAAACATTATTTTTTTTCTTTTAATTTCTGATGAGAGCTGAAAAGCACAGGCAGCAAAGCACATCAGAAAGGCCTTCATGTTGATGTAGCTGAAATCTGCTGTTCCCACCTTCCCTCTCTCCTCATGCTTCTTCTAAGCTTAACACAATTCAACAAGCAAAAAAGAGAACAAGGAACTGCCCCTTTTCATACTCCTATTGAACAGTACAATAAACAAAATAACCTTGCAATTGATTATTGTCACAAGATCAGTATCTCGTTTTGCAAATACAAATTTCAGTTTCACTCTGGTATATAGGGAACATTAAGAGACATATCCAAATATGTAAATCCACTCTACTGACATCCTTTCAAACATCACTGTAATATCAACTGCCAATGAAGAGAATGCAAACAACTGACACAGATGATCTTAAGGCTCCAAAGCATCTGAAGTACTGCCCTCAGATTTTATGCCTGCTTATGCTAACATATTAACACTATGGCTAGATGAGCACATTGACACTAATGTACCATTTCACTTTTAATTTTGTTGAATGATCATTGTTTGCACTTTAGTATGTGGTAATGATTCACTCCCCCATGGCAATAAAGGGGGGGGAGGGAGGTGTGAAGGGGTGAAGTCTATGTAATAGATGGAGAAGTCCATGACAGATTTTGCAGGGCTCAGACATGCAAACATCACTGCTACTGGTAAAACAAAAAGTAAAGGAATATTATATTTCAGTGTGGTTAAGACTACCCATACTGCCATTAACATATCTACAGTATCAATGCATGCAATACTAATTGCTTGAATAACCTCACCTTATCACAATGACAAGCAACATGAATACATTCCCCCACACACACATACATACACGTAACTATATGAATAATATATGCTCCTTAATCATCCTTCCTTGGTACATCCTGTTACTGATTTGTAGGGTTTCTCCCTGCAGTTGTATTTTCCCTTTTTTGCAGACAAACTTTATTTTCAATCCCTGACAAACAGACTAACAAGAACCACGTTTCAGTGCTTGAGAAATATCACGTATCATCTAGTTTGTTATCCTTGAGGTTAAACAAATCTTTATAATCAATAATTCATGAACTGTACTTCACTGCTGCAACACTTAAATCAATTTATAGATTTAACACAAGAAATAAGAGCTGACCAAAATATTAATGCCATAAGACCCTAATTAATACCTAGCACTAGTCTATACCATTTAATTTCTAATAATTTTTTTTAACCATTATTTTTATCTAACTTCATTGCACTCTTTGACATACTAATTCCTATAACTCATACATTAACAACAGATCTATAAGTTTTTTAGGGTTTAGTTTTTACAGCAAAAAGTTAGCATTATATGACTGGAAAAAAATAAAAAAAAAAAAATCAGTCTGAATTATACTTTTTCTTTGACAGCTCTCATGTCAGCACGTCATATACACTGCATGATAACTTATCATCGGCCAGCTCTCAAAACTGCATTAACTCATGCACTGTAGAGTGGAGGCACTGCAGTGCTGAGGGCCTGTTTCAAGATACTGCAGTGGTACAACTCACATACATAACACATAGTAACCTGGAAGGTCTCACAGAATTAAAAGGGGCTTTGTGAAATTACAGGTAAGTCCTTGAAGGAATGATTTAACAGTTCTTTTTGCAGCAATTGTCATGTCCATAGATTAGTTATTACTGAACAGTATCAAGTTTTTAATGTGTGAATGAGAAAGTTCTTCTCTAGAATAGGGAGAAATTTAATGGGTCAAAAACACTCAAAGAAATTAAATGCCAAAAAATACAGACACTCTACTCCCCCAAATGATACATCTATAATAAAATATAGTTTTGATACTGACGTTAATCATGCACCACATAGCAAGTACTTCACACTAATCTGTTTGTGCAAACACAGACCTGCAAGACCTGTAGATCCAAGTATCTTAATGCATTAAAAGCATCAACTACTGAAACCTCACAACAGTGCAGAGGGATAGGCTAGAAACATTTTTAAGGCAGACTGAACTCTTTCAGTTCATTCTGAAAGATCCAAGAAATTGAATGACTGAACAAAGTCTTTAGTCTGTGGCTAATCACAGCCTACTTCCAACTACTTCTCTTGCTTTTAACTTTTCGTAGGAACACTCCTCTTCACATACTCACCATGATCTACCAAAAGAGGCTGACTCTGCACTGGTAAGTGGGTGGAAGGCAGTATCATGAAACAGAGAAGGACAAGCAATGAAGCTCCTGATTGGTTTTGAATTGCTTTGTTTTGCTTCACTGTTGTGTTTATTTCCAAAAGATCTTCCTCGTTGTGTTAGGCAAGGCATATCACAGCATTTATTATTTTTAAAAGTATTTATTACATATAAATTAATATTATTTTATATAAATTAATATTACTTTATATAAATTCATATTTACTTTTAGTTATCTAAGCAGAGGGGCACAAACAGGACATCAAATCCTGTACTGAGCAAATAAGATGTAACATCTGACAAAGATGGGTAATAAAAATACAGATAATGAGTATGCAAATATGAAAAAAATATATTAGTATACAGTTTTTCCATTCCAGCATAATATTTTGAAATTATAGAAATCACTCACCTAAAATGACTACCATTTATTCCAGTTTTTGCTGATCATGATTTGTATTAAAGCACTTTCTATAAAGCACATAAGAATAAGACACATTATGTAAAGCATCCCATTATGTGCAGAGTAATAACTAACCCCTAGAGATATAAAGCTGCAGAACTTCAGCTTTGAAGGTCCAGTGTCAGTGGGGCTTCTCCACCCCAATTAACAGCCAGATCTGGGGCCATTTAAGCTGTCTCTAATAAATCACCAGTTTGCAGTAGCTATGTACTCCATCTGAACAACTATTCCCATGTGAACAGTATTTAATTGAGGACAATTAATAAAGATTTAGCAGATATTTTTAGGTCTAATTCATAGCACACATATTTCAAGTAGCTGATTCTTATTAATGTCAACTGACCTCAGGTAAGGCTCCTGCAGGGTGGGAGAAAAAGATACATACAGATGATTTTATATATAAAACACTACAATGGGGAGCTGGGAAACAAAGGATGCTTCTTATTCATACAAAAGCTTTAAGACAGATCTGACTTGGACAAAATATGAACAGTTTATTCTGTGTATTTTACTCTTAAACACTGATGTTTTCCCTACGCGGGCTTATCTGCAAGTAGACATCAGTGGAGAAAACCTGTTTTGCAGCTATATCCGGTCATGCTCCTTCTTTTACCTCCCCTGACAGACAGGTCCACTGACATGATACCTAAGCCTGCAATTTATTTATTTATTTATTTTTTACAATGAATAAATAAATTACTTAAAACTGTCTCCTATCACATTCCAGATGTCATGTCTGGCCTCAGTGCTCTTCTCATCTACTGTGTTAGGCTTATGCACTCAATCCTCCATTTCCTATCTGGTCCATTTTAGACACACTTATTGCTTTAATATATTGTAAAAGTAGCAGCAATGTTATTTTGAGAATGGGAAGCTATGCTCTTTAACATTTCCCAATCAGTACCTGCATTTCAGACCAATTCAACTTTAGTTAAAGAGTTTATTGGATGCATGAGAGAAGCATATAGGGCTTTTTTTAATTTTAAAATGAGTCAAACCTCATGACCACAATTAACATGCATCTAAGTTAACTCCAGCTCTCCTGCTGAAATCCACACAATTTCTCAAGGGCTGTATCTCCTCCTGTGACAAAGTTAGGAAGTTCAGTTACGACTTTTCTCTTCCTCATCTCTATTTCAGAACATTGATAACTCTGCGCCAAACAGAAGCAGGAAAAACACCCCAAAACTTTCTGACACACTCACTGCATCATCCTAGTAAGAAGAACTGAAAGGTTGATGAGCTATATAAAAAACAGAAATGAGAAATCTAAATAGAAAAGCTATATAGAGGCTGCTTTTTGATATTCAGGTGGCCTTTTCCTGTTGCTGAAACGTGACCCTTGAAACTTCTCAGTGACCGCATTCCAGGGACTAGAATACTATTCCATACACTTTGGGGGAGGGAGGACAAGTAAGTTTCCTCCTAATTACCATATTTTGCTCCAGAGTATGTTTCTTAATAAATAAATAAAATTCACTTAAAACGAGCTTCAGCAATCTTACCAAGGTCCCTTCTTTTCCATTTTAATGCTAGTAAGTTCCATCCACTTCTATAGTCAGTTTTTTGCATTTATGATCACTAAAGCTATTAGATTTGGAAGACTCTACTTGACTCTGACCCGCTGAGCAGCCCAAAATGATTCTGTACACAGTGCTGCTATCAGAGTCTTAGGTCATACATTCTCTAAGATAATTAGAAGAGTTCAACTGACTCTAATCAGTTTAATCAGGTCCTGCTTTTCCATATACTTATGCAGACAGAGGGTATCATCTTCAACATTTTGTACATCCAGAACTGGATACTGTATTGTGCACTTTTATAATGTAATTTAGAAAACATGTCTCCCATTGCTTTTCATATTGCCTTGGATGTACATGAGACCTTCTTTTCTCCAAGAAATTAATTAGGACTAGTTCACATCAGAGATGAACGAAGACTCAGCTGAAAAATATCAGTTCTACCTTGAATACTTCAAATATACACTTGATGAGAAAACAAATGCTTCTCAGAGATGTCAGACCTATCCTGGAGCTGTTCCCTGTGTTCAGGGATTCTTTAAGGTGATAATTTTGCTGTAGAAGGTGCATCTTTGGTTTTTTTCTTCCTCTTTTCCTTTTTTTAAACAATCTCTGAAATTCATCCCATGTTTTACTCAAAAGTCTTTTATACATAAACAATAGGACAACGCATGCTTAAACTCAGGAAATGAAATTCAGAGCATCAGGAAGTCATTTACTTGATTAAATGCACAGGTACTTTGAGGTTACTGAAAACACTAGCATAAACCCACAAGGTGAAAGTATCACTTGTATAGCAGGTTGAGCTACATAACCATCCAAGAGGCACAACAGTGAGTTTGATAGCTGCCGTGTCCTCTTTTACACATCCTCACCTACTCCTAAGCCCAGGCATGGGAGCAGTGGCCATCCAGCCACAGCCCTTTGGCAAAATGTGGATGACAACTCACAAAATCAACCTGTTTAATAGGCTTCAGAGGAGAGAATTTCCAGCAGCAAAATGAATATTTCCTAGGATTCATATTTATAAAGCAGGAATTTCAATATTCAAGTTTGAGTTTGTTCCTTTGTGTAAAAACTGGTGTTTATCAGAGGAGTCTGATAAACAGCAAAGAGCACTGAGTGTCTTTTTAAAATGTTGCTTGTTATTTTTCACATTATGAACGTCCACAGAGCAACACTATTATCTGATACAAAATAATGGTAAGAGGATGTGATCATTTCCATTAACCACCTGGCAAGAATGCCTTTTAATTCTCTTAATCTACAAGGATAATAACAATTTGCACCACTCCCTCCATGAGGCATAATACTTATGGGAAAGATGATTGAAGAGCTTTTTAAAAATAGTAACTCAACAGAAAAGTCTTAGCAGGGATGTGGACTTCAAGTCAGCACTGCCTGCAACATGGGGACAGTAGGAGAGAAGGCTGTATAATGAAACAGCCACACTTTTATGGGCAAGCAGGTTTCTCAAGTGAGAAATATGGAAAGGTACATGAAAACTCACTGCCATGTCTTGAAGGGGTAAGAGAGTTCTGTATAAGCCAGGCCAAGCATTCTTTGCATTGCACAGTACATACTCCAAAGTATTTAGTTAAGCACTGCACAGGGAGAAATAGCCATCTGTTTGGTTTTTGTTTGGTTTGGTTTGGCTGTTTTAATTGTCACAACATTTCAGTATTTCACATACAAACTTATTTTCAGATATTTCAAAGCACTGACCAAATTCATTACTACTGTCATGTATTACATATGTTCATGTAACCTAACACTAGAGCTAGTGACTTGCCAAAATCTCTCTTATCGGTGGTAAAACTCATTTCTAACTACAGACCATAAATTTATGTCAGCAGTTTAATAACTTTCTTAAGATGTTTCTCCACGCTGACAAATAAGAAGACTAATAATATGAACATCAGTAGTTCACTAAGGGAAGAGGCCATGAAGTCAGATGGAGTCTGCTTGTACTGTAATCCACATTTCCTAGCAATACAGACACTGAGGTGATAACCAGCTTGCTCAAACCTGCTGTACTTGTCCGAATTTTCAGCAGTCAACAATCTCAGATTGTAGCGGATCTATCTCAGCTTTTCACTTACTTATTTTCTGGTCAACTGGTTCAATCATGACTTCAGTGCTTTAAGGTCTTACTAACTTGTCTCTTCTCATAGCAGAAATAGCAGAAAGCCTCCTAAATTCAGAATACTACGTACGATGCAAAACCTTTGCATCTTCTGTGTTAGGTAACAGAAACCATGCACGGGGTGTAAGCCTACAACTCTGTATGTACGAAAACCAAATTTTTTCCAGATCCTTTCTAGTCTTTTTAAGGTTACTTCTCCATTTACATTTCTGACCTTCTGTATCTCAGGAACCTTGACACCAAATTCACTCCTTTCTCTCTCAGCATCACTCCTCTGTGACCCAAAGGCTCATTAAGCCATTACGTCCTCCCTTGCTAGCAACTTCAAGTAAGATGTATTTTAATCCCTATCTTGCCAAAGACAATATATATATAAAGAGATACCAAAGGTAGAACTCAAATTGACAGAAAAAGAATTATTCTCTGCAACCATAACTTTCAGAGAGTAATCCTGAACTTCCTTTGATTCTACCTGCAACACAGGCTCATCCCTATACAAATGAAGAGCAAACCCAGCTGCACTAGTATTTGCAAATAAGGATCAGGAACCCAGGAGTGACACTTAAAAGTAAAAAGGCCCTTAAATTATGAGTAAACCAGTCAATTTTATGAAGAACAAACACAGAAAACTGTTTGAACACAAAGCCAGCAATACTTTTATGTGAAAGAAGCAATAGTAGACAATCTGGTAGGTAAGATGGCCATGAGAGACAGATGGCATTGAAGAAGAAATGAAATTTTAAGGAATTTCTTAATTAGTTGTGCCCAATTTATGATTTTTCCTGTTGTTTCTTGCAAACCATAAGAACGAATCAATGTATGAGTAGGAAAGAAAAGTAAAACAATGAAAAAAAAGTTATAAAAGTGTTTACTTTCTATCTGCCACATATAAATCACACTTGTATTCTAGCAATTTGAAAAAATGTTTGCAGTGAAACTTAAATACCTGTAAATCTTGGCTTAAGTTTTGGCTAGGTTACACACTGAAAAAATCTGTGAATCATTTGAATACATAAGGAATGACTTGCAGTTACTCACATAAAACAGGCACTACAAGTTTCACATGCTGTCAGTAGGAATTAAAATGAAAATTCAGTGCTCCTGGCTGTGATTTGCTTGAACGTTTCAGGCAAAGCTTGGCACAGGTGTGTTTAAAAGAAGAAAGCACACATCTAAATTCTGCCTCTTAGCAACAAGATGTAATCTTAGTATTTGATTTAAAAGGCAGGTGATGAATCACAAGTTTTCATAAATAAGGAGATGGCAATACACCCTCTCTGCATGGTGTAAATGTCATGAGAGGAGGAGATGGAAAGCGAACTATCACATAGCTAAGCCACTACCATCTGCACAATTAATGTATGTTCTAAGCAACGAGGGAGTAGGAGGGAAAAGCATCATCACTTATGACTATGTAGTCATTAGCCAAGTTCCTAATCTTCATTAGACAAACAAATTAAAACTCACCATTTACTGAAACTGTCACAGTGGCTTCAAAACAATACTCTAAAAAGGATCTGACTGGAGTTGGATGAAAACGATGCATTTTTAAGTAGTAGCTAGTAAGCAGAAGCATGACATCAAGATAAAGTGACAATCTAATGCTATTAATCTAAGGCATCCCTCCTCCCTCCCCCCAACCAGTTCAACCAATTTTTGCAATAAGGAGGAAAAGAAAATAGAGAACATTGCAAACTTTAGAGGAAAATGATGACTCAGGGGATGAAAAAAGGTCTGTAATTGAATGAAAAACTGATCACAAAAAAGCACAACTGGCTTTCGAAAAGATTTAGAGATTGTACAGACTTTACATTAGGAAATTGCTGAACAGAAAGCCTGGATGAGCACACAGTGATAAGGCAGGATAGCAGTGTCAGGCAAAGCCAGAAGGGGAGAGGATAATGCATTTTCAAAGCAAACACAAGGAAGCGGGAGAACATCATCAGTGCTAAGAATATATTTGATGAATTACAAATCAGGGATAGAGCAGACAGGACTGGGACAATGACGACACAGCCTCTGACACTGCCATTCACAGATCTTAACTTACCTATATAGCTTATTTTCATTACTACTCAATATTGAATATAATACAAAAGTAATGCTTGAAATGGAGAAGAGTAAGAGAACTGGTTTTGCTAACACTGACCCTTTTTGCCAACATTGAGAGGCACTGATTTATCTAAATGGAAACTCTGCACCGATAACTAATAATCCATAAGGGGGATTTGTTACTTCTTGACCACATATAAGTTACCACTATCTCCAATGTTCCTAGCTATAAAATGGCTTCACTAAAACATTTTTAGTAGATAAATCCTCTGATGCAGAGCTGATGCCTTGCTCTCTTAACTGATATCCTACTTTCAGTACAGAGGACAAAAGATTACGTGTCACACTAGGCATGAACTATCAATACCTTTTAAAAAGCACTTTGAACGTTGTATTTTCCAGGGCTAGTAAGAGCTACTGCACAACAAATAACTGAGTAAGACACTTCACTTGCTCATGCCTGTCAAAGCTAATGAACACAAATGAACCTGCATTTCCTGCTCGTTTCTCTCAACTGAAACAGAATTTTAAAAGTCTGAAAGTATGAAGACACCTTATTTCTATTAACAGATCTTTCTTTCTGCCATGGACACAATATTTTGTTTGCCACATTCCCACCCCATTTTTCAGGGGTGAAAAAATCAGGAATATAGTAGTGATATTTTGAGATACTTGCTAAGGCTCAACAAACTCTCCAGGTTTATCAGCTTGGTCATCAGTAACATACCTAGCATAAGAAAAAATGCAATATACAGATCCATTACCTAACAAAGTAAAACTAGAAGCCCTTTTTGTTACTTATTGCACTGACAAATGCAACATAAAAAAATAAATCTAAGTGAGACAAACTGCTTTGTCGATACTTTTTTTTTTTTCATAAGCTTAAGTCATAATTACCTTTTCCTTCTTGAAGCTACATAGTTCAGGCATTGCATCTATCAGTCATGTATTTTTCAACTGCCTTACATTGATTTGATATCTATTACTTCCTCTGAACATATTGCTAAGATTCTGTAATAGGTATAATGATTACCAGACATAACACTTACTACTAGCTTTCATTCTTCATATTAAATATTACTCTCCATGTCTTTTTTCTTATGTTCAGAGCTATGGGGTAGTATTCCCACTGCTAACAATCTTGGTGTTTTTATTCAGTCTTACCATTATTTCTATGACCAGGACACAGCATATCTTCCTAGAAATCCCATAGGTCACAGATATAGATTGCATTGAAAGTAAAGCTGTATTGAAATAAAATTGAAAAGATGAAGCTTAAAGAAGATTAAATAAGGTGAAGCAGATAAGATGTTACCAGGCGAGACAGCTAGAATGGGAGTCTATCTTCTTCAGTACATGAAAAATACCTTCAGTATTCGTGGAAACAACATACTAACACAGAAAAAAAAACCCAAAAGCATAACATCATAACACTACAGTATCAGATTCTGAGCTATCCCTGCACATCGTAGTTTTTGGTGTTTTTTGAAATAATGTCAAGTGTTCAATATAACAAAGAATGCCATGATATGTAAATGCATTATAAGCCTTGGATCTGTAAAGTTAAATCAAAGGAGGAGCAGAAAAAAAGATGACAACAGGAAGCCTGACTTAAACAGCAAACTGCAGTTGCTGATGATTTACATGAGTGGGACCCCACGTGCAACATCACTGGGTAACTACAGAACTACCTGTGCAGGAAAAGTTTCTTCCTAATCCTTGCGTACCAAGATGTTTATACTCTTAAACAGGATTTTAATCTCTTCTGGAACTTAGCTTGTATTCACGCTTCCTCAGATTTCTCAGAGTTGGGCTTTTTTCTCCTTTTTATGTTAGCTAAATATTTTTAAAACATCATAACTCTGAATCCTACAGGATAAGTGTCTGGAAAAGACTTCAGGACCCTTCAGAACCAGGTTAAGTTTTATCTATTTCTATTACTAAAGACATTTAACTAAAAACTAAGATCGCCTTCCTGGACACAAGCATCCAACATTTTATCAGCATCCTTCAATTTTAATGACATGCAAATAATTGCCCTGAAATTATACTGTGCCTTCTTTATGACATAAAAACCATTTTGCATCAGAAGCTGAATACAGAAACCTATAAAAAAATAATTATCTTGACTGTATCTACAGTATGTTTTCCTTCAAAAGGAAATACACTACTCAGCCTGGTTGGGGGGCAGGGTGTGTGGGTGTGTTTAACACAGCAGTGCTCTTGCACAAATCTTGTTCAGATAAATATTTCAGCTCTTAAATGTATTTTCTCAAAGGCATACCAAAGTTATAGGAAAATGACTATTGGCATGTCTGCCTTATGGCTACTGTATTGCCTCTTTAAAAATCCAACAGCAACAAAAGTTATCTGCTCTGCGCTGTACGTGCCATTTATTCAGCCCCACTAACACTATGAAACAATATTCAAAGGCATTTCAGGATAACCATAATGCACCATACCTACGTTAGAATTAAATGCATTTTGGAGACCGTCTTGTTGTAGAAACAGCCCACAGACTTATGTTTAAAGACGTACAGCGCTTTATTCTCAGTTGTTAGCCAAGAATAAAATGTAGTCTGGGATGTAATTATGAAATAAGCTTCTAATGTGTATAATTAAAAGGAGAGGGAGATGAATATTCAGTATGTACCCCCTTGCCTTTGTCTTGTTTCCCATCTTGTGCACTGATCATCATCTCTGCTTTTTACATACAGAACCAAATGGAGCAGATATGAGCCATCTTCTAGGGAGAGAATGATAAGATGAAAACACAGATGATGATATCGCGCTGAAAGGATAGAACTTATCAGCAAGGTCTAAAAATAATTTACCTCCTCCGCTGACCATATCCAAACATTCTGTAGGCATCTGAGTTCAGGGGATCTCTAAGCTCTTTCCGAGTGGTTTTCATTGGCTGAAATTTTTAATATTTTGGTAAAAATATCTATGAAGTAGATTGTGAGAAGCCTTATGACCATGGTAAATTAATGTCTTGTTGCTCTCCCACATAAGCAGAAGTACTCAGAACTTTGCAGAGTTTTTTCCTATGCAGAATCAGCTATACTACCTTGTTAAGGTACATGGCTGCTCTCAAACACACATCTTGCTTTTAGGTTATAAAAACCAAACCAAACCGAACAAAAAATCACTAACCAAAGCCAAAAGCCAAACCCCATGCAAACGCAAATAATTGTTAGCTAATTTTTGCTAACATTCCCACCAGCGACAACTGCCATAAAACTGCCATGACAAATAAGTCACAAATGACAAGAAAGGGGACAGAAATTGTGCATGTCAATATTGTAATAAAGAAATATTTTCTTCTACCTCCAACATTTCCAGTGTTTACCCAGAGACTTCCCAGTGGAGATAGGTTCAGGACTGAGAGAAGTAACACACTAAAGTAGGCTAGAAAATCTGTGGCCCGTGAGACAGAAGCCTGAAAAATAAACAATCTAACATTTGGTCCTAACCACACTGCACCAGTTTCAGTTAATGCAGATGAAACAGAGATTTCAGTGTTCCCCCAACAGCTACTCATCCTTTGTTTCTTTGCATTCTGAAGAGAATGCACCATAACATTTTCAATATATACTGAATACATTTTCCATAAGCACTTTAAATAAGCAAAACACTGGTATGCAACACCTTCTACAGTAAAACTAACTTTGTCTTGCAATGGTTGTTAAAGTCAATCACTACTTTTTCTAAGTGGAAGCAAATGTTAGCTTTATAATCCCCAGTGCCTTTACAATCCTGCACAGGGCTTTGGAAAAAGTAGATATTTTTGCACAAAAAGTTCAAATGCTTTTATATCCCTTTCACTTTTCAAGAAAAATTATTGGAGCAAATGTTTTTAAATGTCAGAGTTTTAAAATACAGTCCCAAGATACACACTTGTCAGTAAATGATAACATACTTACAAGCTTTAACTCTCTGTTTGGGCAGCAAACATGAGAAGATGGAAGCCTTTGTGCAGTAGGAAATTATGATATAGTTGCAATTATGGGAACCTGGTGGGTTGACTCACACACAACTGGAGTGCCGCAATGGATGGCTATAAACCCTTCGGAAGGTATAGGCAAGGCAGGAAAGGCAGTGGGGGAGCCCTGTGTGTCGGGGAGTGTTTTGATTATCTAGAGCTTGACGATGGTAATGATAGGGTTGAGTGTTTATGTGCAAGAATCAGGGAGACGGCCAAAAAAGGCAGGTATCATGGTGGGAGTCTGTTATAGACCACCCAACCAGGATGAAGAAGCAGACAGAATATTCTGTAAGCAGCTATGAATGCTCAAAATTGCTATCCCTTGTTCTCATAGGGGACATCAACCTACCAGATATCTGCTAGAAATACAAAACAACAGAGGAGAAACTGTCTAGGAGGTCCCTGGAGCATGTGGAAGAGAACTTCCTGAAACAGCTGGTGAGTGAGCCAGATAGGGAAAGTGCCCCACTGGATCCGTTGTTTGCGAACAAAGAACTAGTAGGTGCTGAGATGGTTGGAGGCCACCTTGGGTACAGTAATGACAAAATGATAGTTTATGATTCTCAGAGAAGCAAAGAGGGGGATCAGCAGAACTGCTACCTTAAAATTCCAGAGGACAGAGTTTGGCCTGTTTAGGAGCCTGACTGAAAGAGTACCTTGGCAAGCTGCTGTGAAGGGCAAAGCGGTGCAGGAAGACTGGACATTCTTCAAGAAGGAAATCTTAAAGGTGCAAGAGCAGGCCATGCCTATGTTGTGAAAGGCAAGCTGGCGGAGCAAAAGACTGACACAGCTGAACAGAAAAATTGGCTGGAACTCCGGGGAAAAAAGGAGAGTTTATGACCTTTGGAAGAAGGTGCAGGCAACTGAGGAGAACTAAAAGGATGTCATGAGAAAATCAGAAGGGCCAGAAAAAGCGTGGTCAGCAGGACAAGGACAGTTATCACCCCCCTGTACTGAGTACAGGTAATGCTGCACCTTGAATACTGTGTTCAGTGTTGGGCCCCTCATTACAAGACAGATCCTGAGGTGCTGGAGGGGCTTCAAAGAAGAGTAATGAAGCTGGTGAAAGGTCTAGGAAACAAGTCTGATAAGGAGTCACTGAAGGAACTGTAGGTGTTTAGCCTGGAGGCTTGGGGGAAACCTTATAGCTCTCTACAGCTCCCTGAAAGCAGGTTGTAGTGACACAGGGGTCAGTCTCCTCTTCCAAGTAACAAGCAACAAGGCAGGAGAAAATGGCCTCAAGTTGCAC
>JANHGB010067682.1:5499-15931 GCA_026283785.1 Coracopsis vasa
GTGAGACAATCAAAACACAAAACCTAAACATCTGAAAAAATCTTTTGCTTAAACAATTAATTTTCACGTCTCACGCACACAGAACAATGTTTTCCCTCATAGTTTTGTAGTCTAATAGCTGCCAGATTTTGGTCCAGAATTGAAATTTCAGTCATACTGGCATTCGTACACAGCAAATCAGAAATACAAATGTTTTAACATCAGAAATGAAAAGGCTGGAAGATCAGACAGACCATAAAAGATTTGTTTTACTTGGTTTGGGATTTTTACACAGCCATGCCTAACCTAAGCAAGACTGAAACAAAACCAAAAGGCAAAACAAAAAACTAGACAAATCTGTTCTGTCCCAGAGATGCAGAAATAGAAACAATGTTTGTGTCCCTGGGGGAGCCAAAATCTGAAATCCTGCTCTGAACAAGAGAGAAGGGCTGTTATTTCCTTGACAATTGTTCTGACATCCCAGCTACCTCCTACAGGTAACAATGGAAAAGCAATCTTACAAAGCAGTATTTTTTTTCCTTAAGCAAACATCTTTTTAGCTGTACAAACTCAGAAACAAAGAGATCAGGGTTTTTTTTTTATAATGCTGAAAATTTTAGTGCCAGAACTGTAAACATCAGTATCTTTCTCTTCCATCTTCAGCTGTAACTGTTATGCATTGGCTGAATTTAATACAGGGATCAAACACACCCTTCAATAAACACTCTAATTGATTTTGGTGGTAGACAGGACTAAGTATTTTGAGCTTCACAGTCAATGTGTCACCTAATTTTGTGTGTGTGCTCATCAGAGAAGAGCCAAATGATCTGGCGATGTGAGGTTAACACATTCTGCCAAAGTGGCCTCAAATTTCCATCAGCAGAAATGCGCCATACCACATCAGCATATGCAAACCCAACTTTGCTATGTGCAAACCACACAAACAGTGTCCAGCTACCTAATCTGACCTTCCACTTGCGCTTTAGTGTGTGTAAATATGCTAACAACAGGCACAGAGGGCTCATGTGAAAGTTTACAAGTTCAAGTGCAAAAGACAAATGAAAATCTGGCTTCAGTGCTTTAGTTTTTCCTCATTTTGGGAGACTCCAGCTTTCTAAGTCTGCTATGCAGTGCAGAAGTTGCTTCCTAAAGCCACAAGACTGATCTATTTAAGTATCTTTATTCAGTTTTGTAGATTAAAAATGAGGGTTTACTGTCCACTCAAAGAGGTTGACAAGAACATGAAGGTACCGCTACAACTCAGACTTTTCAAGATGCATTATTTACTAGATATTATTTAGTGATATTAATACTGTATTTGAATTGTTTGAGAACCTTAGGCATCACATGAAAACTCATTGCCTGAGGCATAATGGCATTTAAAGATTTACAAAGGTTTTCACATCCAAAATTGCCAAGTGAATGGGGACAGTCAAGCTGAAAACTGTAAAAAGCCTCAATGTTTTCAGGAAGCTCTGTGCAGGCAGATTGTGAGGCTCAGAACAAAAAGCCACTAGCCGTTTTTAAACAACCCAGGTCCAAAGCATTAGACATGGAGACTCAACAGGCGCCTTCTGTAAACCAAGCAAGGAAAGCAGAAGCAATTTTTAATACTGTTCTTTGCGTCAGGCAGTTATTTCCACATGCAAGTAGAGAAACTCGGTCAACCAAAGACGCCTGTGCCTGTAAGTGCAGTAGGAGCACAACTTTTACAGGGAACAGAAGTATGTTTGGAACAGCTGAACACAAGCTTAATGAAGTAATTTCAAGCAACGCATAAAATTGTCTTAGATATACAACTGTAAAAAATTTGTAGCTCTGTAAACCCACATATTGCTATTTTAAAGACAGTTTCATTAAGAAACACAGCTTGAGAATATCTATCAACTAAGATTAGAGCTACACGCGGGGACAGCAGGAGGCAGCTGAAGCAATCTGTAGCACAGTTTTGGTGTTCATTGGTCTCTGACCCTGAGAAAAAGTATAATTACTACATGAATGCACATATTGGACCAAGACAGAAAGCCTAGGAAAAGACAAAACTCTACTAGAAAGAGATGGTGAGAACTCTTCAGGTTTTATGAAATAGTCTACAGCTCTGTACATATACATATATCTGATATACTTTGTCAGACTGACAACACAGCTGTGGCTTTAATTTTGAATTTCATATTTTTCTATGGGAATCATTAAATATGACACACTTGTCCTGTTCAACAGAAAAACAAATCTGCCTCTACTTCTTATTCCTATGAAGCCTTAATTTAATTGTGCAACATTTGCTTTAGAAACATATTTGAAGATGTTTTAGATATTACTTCATTTGTACACCATCCCAGGCTTTCCAGGAACTCTGAACCAACAGCCTCCTAGCCTTTCTTAAATCTGAACTACTGTATCTTATGGCTTCCACACTGTACTGTCTGGAAACTCCCTGTGAGACTAGCCTGCTACGTACAAACACGTAGGGAGGAGACACTGTGCCGGAAAGTCTGCAGTCTCAGGCATGGGTTGTGAAAAGGCTTTCCATGTATTAGTTTAGGTACACAGAGATTCCTGTGAGTATGTTCAAATAACTCGAAAGAGCTGAGCCTATACAGGTACAAAAGGAAAAGCACCAGAAGAGCTGACAGCCCAGCCAGCTCACCCATGCTGGATTTCCTACTCATGACCGCTGCTTTCAAAGGTGCCCATTTCAAGATGCTGACGGCTATGCCTCTGCAGCTTTAATCAGAGAATCTAATTTACCAAGTCCCAGAAATGTAAATAATAAATTGCCCCAAATAATCTCAGTATGGAATTGAGCTTACTGGAGTTTGGAAATCCACTGAGGTACTGATAACCAAAGGGAGCAGACAACCAAAGGGGTCAGTGGCTATTTGAGCTAGAAAGGCTGAAACATTATGGAGACAAATATGCACACATGTGCCTGGGACAAGGCTGGGGCTCCAATCTCGCAGCCTTGTGCAGAGTGGATCTTCTTGAAGTTTCTGAGCTGCAGAGCTGGGAAGGCTCCACACAGAGGAGCTCCCATGCACTTAAGATGGAGACAGTGAAGTTTTGCCCTGTTCTGTTTTCAGTCATCCAGTGACAACAAGTTACTCATTAAAGTATCTGAAAATATCTCCTATCTGTGCTCTTTGTTCATGCAGGTTCTGCCATGACAATCTCTCAAAAATTCATGAAAAGCCACACCAAGACTGTAGCTGATCCACGGTCACTGCTTATCAAAGCATCCTCCAACATCTGCACCTCACCTCTATTCTGACACTTGCTTCACGTGGAATTTAAGGCATTGGATTTAATCTGGAAAAAAACACCTTTGAGTCAAATTCTGATGCTTGCATTTACACAAAGTGAGATTTTCCCAGACAGTGTAGATTCCTTCTGGTCTCCCACTCTTAGCACTGACTTGCTTAGTCTATTCCCACCATCTGCCATCTCCTCCATCTCTCTTCTCCTCCCTGCCTGGTGCGGCAGCTGCTGGAGGACTCTGGAGCTGGAGCAGAGTGCTACCACCATGTCCCTCCATCAGAGAAGGTCAACTGGTCTGCCTCCTATCCCACGCTGGGCAGGCATGCAGACCTCCCACCGGATGGGTGGATTCAGCTGTGTCAAAGGTATGCTGCAAGTTTTTCCATAACAAAAACCCCTCCTACTTTTAAATAATGAAATTGGTTTCTTTTCTTTTTTTCTTCCTTGTCCAGCTTTTTTCTCTCCTTCCCCACCCACTTTTTGAAGCAGGAAGGAGAGTGACAGGGAGAATAATGATTTCCTCAGCTTCTGTTGGAAAAAAAAAACCACAAAAATTTTCCACCAAGACAGATTTTTTTTTTTTTCAGTGAGGTTCAGAAGCCATTTTTTTATTTAAAATTTCCTAAATAAGTGTCCAGTTAATACTGGCATATGCTGTGGAAGGTAGTAGAGAGCTCGTACCTCTGTTTCCTTTAGGACAGATCCCAGCTCTAAGTTTGACAACAGATCAGCTTGATTTTTTTCTCTTGAATTGTATCTTTGCAAACCTCTTTTCAGGGTTTCGGCTGTGTAAGTCAAACCCCATAGCCCAGTGCAGACGCACAGCTTGTGATGCTTTTCTTCTGCCAGTTGGCTTTGCATGCCCCTGGTGCTAATCCCCACTGCCTCCACGTTTGGGAAGGAGGGAGGAAAGCACTGGTGAGTGAGGAGAGGACAAGAGCAGCCAAAAGCCAGGGCAGACTTCCTATGCATGGAGAGTGCGACAGACATCAGAGCAGCCAGTAAAGGAGAAGAAAAAAGCACCGAGGCTATTGATTTTCCAGTGGTGTTGATGGGCAGGGGTCTGAGCAGGTTTGGGACCCTGCAATCACTGATGAGAACGGCGTGCATGTACACATCGCATGCTGCCTCTGTTTCTGCTCAGTAGTCAACCTTGTTTAAGGTGTGCTTTGTCTGAGCAGATGGCAAAGCATGACTGCTGCTGGGTTAAGATTTTGCTGTCAAACCAGCCCCCGGCTGTTTTCAGAAATAAAGACTGTTGCTCTTTTACCAATGCAAAAATAGACGTCTCTCCAATTCCGTCTTTTTTTATGTATCACAGGAGAACATACCTAGTCAGGCGACATAACTACCTTTACACAATATTTAATTAACTACCTGCAACAATCTTCCTGCTTTAACTGGTGGTGGAGGGTTGTTGGGGGTTTTAGAGGCTACTCCAGCAGAGCCTCACGAGGCAGCATGGCTTCCTATAGATATTCCGCCTTCCGATGGTGTGACTGGGATCACTGGCACAGCAAGATGTAATTCAGTGCTACCCTGTCCCAGCAACAGGGTGTTGGCCTCCTAAAACCCAACAACTACCTACAAAACATGAAGTAAATGGAGTCCAATGACCATCATTGGCACAAGTAAGTTCCAACACAAATAACAGCTCTTGGAAACATGATAAGTTCTGGGGCCAACCAGCCGCCATCCTCTTTCCTCCGCGAATCTCAGCATCCTTGTACCTGGAAATAGGAGTGGAAAAAGCACCCAACCACACACATACACAAACAACTTCTCAGCAGACCACCAGCAATTGTTGATCCAGTGACAGCAGCTGAAACACAGCAACCCCACACCAGTGATAAAGTACTGATGGGTCAGATTTTATAGTGTCAGCCCAAATTCAGTATCACAGAGCACGCACTGGCCAAGCCAGCTGTTCTCCCTAGCTCCAGTGAGCCTTGAGCTGCACTGCGTGGAACTGCTGCTTTCCACATGGAACATCTCATTGAAAGCACTATCTGCCACAGATACTGCAATAGCACTATGCATTTTTGGTGTGATAAGCTGAACTTAAGAGTGGGAAAGAATTGCTCTGTGAGCTGAAAAGCAAACCAAACAACAAGTGATAAAGTCTGGAGCTTCAGGCCAAAGGTTTTAATATCTGCTGCTGGTCCCATTTCCCAAAACAAAGGATAAGTTCATGCACACTGTAGACATTTTCTGTCTGGAGCAATGCTAACACATTACCTCTTTATTTACACTGTACATGAAGTGTCCTGCACCCCCACCCACTCAACGGCCTGAACCTAGACCCACCCTGTTCTTGCTCTGGGAGGAAATCTAGGTGTGTTGCAGAGCTGATGGATCCTGATATTCTGCAACAACATCAGGCAGAAAAGACAACGTGGGTCCTTCCTCACAAGATCCCAGCGTCTGCCCAGACTGATTTTAATATTGCCTGTGGCTAGGAGAGCGGGGAATGGCAAACAGATCTGGGGCAGAGCTAAAAGTTCGGATTTCTGGAGTCTCCATCATACGCCATAATTGCAAAATCATGCCTCCTGTCTTCCACATACACAGCAAATCTTTCTTCTCCCTTCATCGTGGAGAGGTGAGATGATTAGGGAACTCCCCCAAGCTTCCCATACTTTGTTTTCGTCCCTCATTTATCATAAAATCATAGAATCAACTAGGTTGGAGAAGGCATTTAAGATTATCAAGTCCAACTTTTACCCCAGGACTGCCAAGTCGACCACTAAACCATTTCAGAACCTTACTTCAAAATAAGTTCAGGCCACTGAACACAGTCTGGACTTTTGCTTCGTTCTTATTTCTTTATAGGAAATACTTCTTTCAGCATGGAAAGGACCAACAATGGGATAACCATGCAAGTCACCCTATTATGCAATAGAAGGAAAAACTATTTGTGCTGGTACGCTGTGGTTTTCATTCCTCTGAAAGCTGCCTTCCTCCAGGGAATTCCAGTAATGGGAGTAATCGAAGTGTGTTTTGACAAGTTACAACAGCCCAGTAAACCCACCTCTGAAATTACATCCTGGTAGCATCTTCCAAAGCAAACTGAAATCTTGGTATCACAGCTCATCTGGGAAGCTACTATGCCATAGCTTTCATCTGTTATGAGAACATAGCTTGAATTTTTGTTTGTTGTAGATAACAGGTGGTGTTACACCAAACGATGTGGCTTAATCTTCTCTGTGTACTGGAAGAGTGTCTACGGATCATCTTGTGAAACTTCAACCAGAAAAAAACCATATAGTCTTAATTTAGTCTCATTTCATCTACTTTCTTTCACTTGAGGTCACTCCCTCACAAAGCCGTTAGCCTACCTCTAAGGTTGTCTGTCCATCCCCAATAAACAAAGTAAGCAAAGAAAATTAGAACAAGCTGGCAGTGTAGATGCTGGCCTGCTGGCAAGACAGGTACACTGCCAAAGGAACAAGCAATGTTATACAGAGAAAGCCTTCTTACTACCAAAACCAGCTATGCCCATGAGCAACAGCCACATACCACATGCCAGGCATTGCATATGGTTCCCATCACTTAGGTCTTCTTGGTGTATTCCATTACTTCACAAGCCTATAGGTCTCATACTGCCACTTCTTTGCTTGCCACTGCCACAGAGAGAAAATACTGAGCTGGGGAGGAAGCACTTATAAACAAAGAATTTAGGATTCAGACAGCAGAAGCTTTAAAATTCTAGAGGTTAGAATATTTTGGAAAGTAAGCCACAAGAAGTATGGATGGACCAAAACCATCCCGGCTCCTGAGCTCAGCTGCAGCCCGGACAAATTAGCACATCCTGGAGATATCTACCAAGAAGACAAAGGAGACAGAAGTAGTAAAAAGGAAGGAAGTCCCAGACTGAAATATTTCACTTTTCCATATTTTTCTTCCTGCATATCCCAGAACAGAAAGCAGACAGATTTTCTGCAGAAGTGACCAGGATTTATTAAAGACAGGATATTGATATGAAACATTCATGACCCTCAACTTAGCAGTATTTCTCTTGGATGGGGTAACGAAGCAAATTTATTACATATCAGTGCCAAGAAGCTCATAATAAAAATAGAGATTATGGTTCTCAGATTCGTCAACTCAAACCAGATATATTTGAAAAAACACTCCAGCAGGAAGAATGTAAATCTCTTAAGAAACTTGGGCTACCAAAGCAGCATATGAAATACATATTTTATTCAACAATTGGATACAAAGTAAATGATTTGATTTAAAACCCCTGAAACAAAGGCAGTCTGTGGAGACATGAGGAGACCCCTTGTCATGTTATTCCAGGTGTGAGGAAGATAAGAGATGTATGTTAGACATAAGCAAAGCAAGCAGAGATTTCACTGCATTGCAAGTTGATGATTTTACGACTTTTGAAATAAAATAATAAAGCGTGGATAAAGCAAGATAGAGAAATAACTGCAACTTCTTGGGAAGCCAGGCTTCAGCAAAGGTTCAGACAGACCACAGCCACAGCAAACCCCCCATCAATTCTTCCCTGATCATCTGGTCCCCTCTTCCCTTCTGTTTCTGACCTTCAGTTCTTCCTCTACTGGGACATACCTAGTGGAGAATCAGCCAAAGAGGACCCACGTATTAAACTCCTAATAGTGAGCCTTGAATATTTCATTCTGCTTCTGCCACACTCCCTGTAAAAATGAAAGACCTCTCTTCAAAACATTCCCAGAGCTTGCCTGTGTTGCATCTGCACAATCTGCGCAGCTTCAGGAAGACCTAACACATCAGCATGCTGTTAAAGAAGGAACTCATATGTTCTTAAGTACGACTGAAGGCATTGTCACTGCTGAAAGTTTCCATCTATCAAAGTGTAACAGACCAACTCTTTAACAACTTGTCTCCCCTAATTTCCAGAGGTACTAAGGGAAAACATTTTGATTTTAGCAATAAGGCTTTCCAGGGTTTCCAATTCCTCACTTCTCCCAGCCCATCCTTGGGAAAAACAAAGAAAAAAAATCCTGTTGAAATCCCAAAAACCCCAAAGCAAAGAAAAATAAAACAAACCAAAAAAGTAAGTACCACAGTGTTTTTAATTGCCTTCCAAAATACAACAAACAAAAAAAAAGCATTTAAAATGGCTTTAGTTTCGGGAAGTTACTAATCATGAGATCTCTAGTGCATGTCTGTGTTTAATAGAGAATGTAATGGAAAAAAAACCCCAGAACATTAGTGACCATCCAAGAAAGATTTCATGAAAAACAGGGTGGAAGGGAGTTTGTTTGGATTTAATGTTTCCCCAGAAGCATCCCTAGTCCAAACATTACACCACAGGTCAAATGGAGGGGAGCCAGAAATTCAAACACTTTAAAAATAGCCCTTAAAAAGGAAAGTGAAAGTGGCCAGTCCAGTTCCACCTTTCATGACCATGAAATGAAAATTCTGTGATAAAAACCAAATTTGGGCTCTGGTACCATCACTGAACGTCAGTAAATACTGCAATTTATGCATGGTAAGTCCAACAGGAAAATATAGGTCCAGCTTCTAAAATTCTTCCATACTAAGCAATTCAAGCTGGTATTACTGCTTGTAAGTATGCTTACATTCAAATAGTTGGAACTGACAGTTGAAAATACTACAGACTGTCCTCAGCCCCCTGATGCAGCCCTTCCAAGCCATCTCCTTGCAGATGGAGAACTCAGAGAAGCTCTACCAACTGCCACCATGATCATAAAAAGTGCCTGGGGCAACTGTCTTGATTAATACTTCACAGCTGTAAGTTTAGTCTTGCCAGCCTGTTTTACACATTGCAATACTCAACTTTCCTTTAGATGTTCCTTCCAATTGAAGGAAAGTTACCTTTTTAATGTTTGGTAGCACTCAGAGTTTGCATCCTGATGCTCACGTAGGTTCCTTTGTCCTTTATAACATTTCCCTGGGCCTCAAGGTTGAAGATGCTGAGGGAAGAGAGAAGGATGGTGATGAGCATTACAGCACTGGGAAGCAGTCACATCATCCCTAGTAGATTCTCACAGACAACCCCCAGAATTCCCCTCAATGCCTCTCAAATTGTCAAGATAGCAAAATGTCTGTAAGGCAATTTTTCTCTCTTCTCCAGCTCTCTTTGAAAGAGAGACGTGCACCATTAAACAGGGAACCAGAAGGTAAAGCATTAAATTGCCTGAAAGACAGTGCACTTGAGGCCCAAACAAGCTGAACATCTTAGTCTAAGAAAAGGCAGTTCCAAACTTCTTGTCAAGCATCATTGAGAAAGAAGTGATCTTACTCAAGGATGAAATGACCAGCAGCCTGCAGCACTGAAGCACGAAATACAAGCTTTGGGAGAAAAGTCTGACACATTCTCAGAGGATGCTGACAAGAGCTTGAAAAGCTAATCTCTCCTGAGGCTCATGAAGCTGAAGGTAAACCCCCTGAGAAGGCGGGGGAAGTGATACCTATCTACTCGTCATGTCATCTTGTGGGAAAAGCTGTAGCCTCATAGAGTAACAAAGAAGAAAAACTGAGAAAAGACAAGTTCTGTAGTTTGGAATGTGGCCAGAGGGGGAAACCTGCTCCAATACTGCAAGCAGAGCACTTCAGGTTTCAGAAGCAAGCAAGCTCTGTATTTCTTCAGAAGAACAGGCAAACGTAAACGGCACTTCAGGGAAAACATGGTGATGAAAGGTATTGTGCTGAGTGCTTAAAAAGAGAAAACTGCTCCAAACAGTTAAGGGCTCCACAGAGGTCTGAACAAATGAAAAGTGGGAAATGCAAATTTGCAGGATTTCAAAGACTGGATTTCCATGGGAGCTTGAGATGTGTTCCTGAGGGCTGAGGCTCCCTCTATGCCGCGGATGGGGTGAGTGAGACTTCTGAGAGCATGACCCACAATAGCTGGCAGACTGAGCAAGAAACAGAGAAAAGAGAAATGCCAACCCATACTCCTCTGGATAACATGAGAGCCCAACACAGGACGTATGTCTCCATTCATGGTTCTCCACCTAGAATCCTCTTCCAGAGCTGGATAAATCCTTCGTTTCAAAAGTAAGCAATATCACTGTCTCACAATGAGATCTGAGGACTAGTGCTATCGCTGACCCACTTCACTCAACATCCCTAGTCACCCATAGTTCAATTCTGAGGAGGTTTGAATTCACACCCCTTGCTCTTTTGTTTCCCCACTAAAGGTCTGTTGGAATGCAACTTCTCCCGGTTCCGCTCCCGTGCA
>JANHGB010067687.1:0-11026 GCA_026283785.1 Coracopsis vasa
CTTTCCGTGCGGCCATCCAGCCAGTTCTTTATCACACAGTGGTCCATCCATCAAATTGATGTGTCTTCAATTCAGAGACAAGGATGTCATGCAGGACAGTGCTGAACGCTTTGCACAAGTCCATGTTGATGACGTCAGCTGCTCTACCTCTGTCCATCAGTTCCGTAGCCCCATCATAAAAGGCTACCAAATTGGTCAGGCATGATTTCCTCTTAGTGAAGCCATGCTGGCTGTCACCAAGCACCATGTTGTTTTTCATGTGCTTTAGCATGCTAATCCCCATAGAAAGACATCAAAAAGATCTTCCATATGTCTGAGTACTTAAAACAAAATGTAGCTGAAAAACAGAGAGTAAGTACAAGCAGAAAGATGAATGAATCCAGTGAAATACTGAATTATAGTTAAGCAGAAATAAACAACAAAAAGTACAATGGCCTATGCAGCATGTGGATTATCTGTTATATGACCTAGGCACACTTTCTCTGCAGGGCTGGACTGCATGAACTCTCATATCAGAACCATTAGCAGTCATTTCCAAATGGAGATGGTCAAGCTTGAAGGAAGGACCGTTAGTGTCATCACTGATTAATCCATTACAGTGCCAAATTTTAATCTTCGTGAATTAGTTCATCTTGTTAAGTTTTAAATGTTGTGTTACATTGTTTTTAGCTTTCTTCCTGAGATACAACATGAAATCATTTTATTCTGCTGCAGAACATGATTTTCTCCTGTCATTTGCACTTGAACTGTATGAGTTCCTTAATTAACCTCCTGATAAGTAAATAGAATTTTCTTCCCTTATCAAGATTTCATTTATCTTCTAACCATAATAGAAAAAGGAAAATTCTGACTTCAAAAATTGATGGTCTAACTACTGATAACAAAAAAAGAAACATTTAAATAATAGAATTATTTTTCAGTTCAAACTACTTTGTATGTTTTCTTTTTATATCTTCCAACAAGCCATTGAAAGATACTCTCATGACTTATGATAGAATTAACCAGAAGTAATTTCATATAACACATTATTTCACAACACATATTGATGCTATAATTATTCTAATGTTTCTTTTTGAACAAGTGCCTTGTCCATGGATGATGAGTCACTGAAAAGAAAGCACAGCCAAATGAAAACAAAGCAGTATCTAATATATGAATGAGCAATGAATTGAATGGAATTCATTCGAGAAAGACCTTCAGAAAACTAGCACATACAGTGCCGTAACTCATGTCACACATTATGTCCGAAGACAGCACATCACATATTGCTGGAGCCCAAATGAACTGAATAAAAAGAATTGAAGCCCACCAACTCCTTCCTCTAATGGAAAGCAAACATGTGCATGCAGCACACTGACTAGAGATTTAAGCCTGGTTTATAAAGAGAATTCTGTCCATCTGCCTTCACCTAGTATGGGCCAATGGTTTAAGCACTCCTTCTGCAATACAGTCTCTAGATTTCATTTCTATCCCACCAGGCTGAGATCACAGGGTTGAGTCCATTCATAACTAAATAAATAAAGACCTCTGAAGCTACATATGTTCTTAAAAATATTACAGTTCTTCCCTGTCACTCTCACAGACAAATTTGCAGAAGGCTAAGTTCAAAAGGGTCACAAACAAGAGCAAACTGAGTCATTAAATACATCTTGTACTGTGCTCTACTGAAAGTCAGTATATTTGCCTAAACTTCTGCTGTCAAGACGGGGGGAAATATTCCATGTAAAGGAGCTTTATACTTCTCAACATTCACCTTTTTGAAGATGAAATTGATATATATTAAGAGGACTGATGCAGTGAATTCCCACCTCCCTCTTTCCCTCCACATGCCTTCTCCAAGCTCCAGAGCATTACCATTCAAAATCAAGTGAACCTCAGTTGGCTTAAGGTAATTACTTTACATCTGAGCCACAAAAGTGTAGATAAAGTCTGGAAGAGAATCTCATGGCCTCCTAAGTTTGTCTTAGACACCCACATTCTGGATACAGTTCAGCATCAAAATGTTTTTGTGCATCTGGACCATGTGTACTTTTTGATAGAGCTGTCAGTGCTTCAGCTGGAAGGCAACTAGAATTTTCAGATGACTGATGATGTGTTAAAATGAATTTTGCAGTTTAGCAGCTTAGAAATTCATCTATTTCCTGCAAAAAAATAACCCATAGAATTTTCTATGTCTTAGCTGCAGTCAAATAGGAAATACAGATGTTATGGAAAACTGGCCATCTGAAAAATTATATAACCCATTGTGCATGTTAGCCCTGCTACCTTCTTACCTTGACTGAGCTAGTAAGGTGAAGCATAGTGCACTCAAGACAACAAGAAAAATAGCATTCTCCTTTATGGATGTTGGAAATTGCTTTTCCAGTTGAGAATACACAGTACCTGCCTCCTGCTTCCATGACTTTCTGCCCTTGTTGCTGATGAGGGACTCAAGAAAGGGAAGGGTATGCAGAAAACTGGTTTATCATCAGATGACTAATTTGGGCATACTCTATCCCTTTCTTAGTCACATCTGAAATTTTGAGCCAAAATTTGGGGGTTAGTTAAATAGTAAGACTAAATAACTGTGGTGTTTCACGACACGGACTCAAGTTGATGAGGAGACTCAAATCCAACTTTATTACAACCAAGCCCTTTTTATCCCTCTGTTTGGTACTTTCCTAACCTGCACATACATGCCACGTTCAATCTCATTGGCCCCTCTAAAACTCTCCAGGTAAATAGTCCAATGACAATGCTGCACAATGCCTCTCACAACCCCCACATTGCCAACTGAGACTCCTGTCACAGCTACATCCTGACACACGCCCCCAAGGCTTGTTTTTCCACCTTGCCTGTCCTTCAACGCCCCAACTCATCGCCCCAGGGATTGTCAAGCACCAAGGCCTCAGAGCTCATTCCCAAACTGTTTTTCATGCAAGTCTTATCACCTTCACTCCCCACAAATAACCGATTTGTTCCTTACTTAAATTCTTTGGGGAGATATCAGAATTTCAGAGATTTGGTCTTTTAATTGTGAAAGCTTAAAAGTAATAATGGCATATAGTTCTTACAGATTCATTATTTCAAACAAGTTATCTATCCGCCTTATTTTCTTCAAAATATTGTTTATATTCCCTAAGTTCTTTCATCTGAGTCCTTCATAAAATGTGATGTTCTTTCCTGCACTCCTACATTTGCTGTTCCCCAGCCTTGGGCACACCATGTCCTTCATCTCTCTTTCTGCATGTACATTTACTCTACACCAATCAATCAAAGAATCAAGTAATAATGTTTTTCATAAAACCCCAGAATATCAGTACAAAAGGCCACAAAAAAATCTCACTAGGCAAAACGAGTAGGTGCAATTTCTCTATCTGACAAGCTATTTAGCTAGCCTGACCTTTATTAGAAATAAATTATTATAACAGCTAGAGGAAGCCTGAAAATAATGTAATTAAAAATATCAAATACATTATATAAGAAAGTAACAGGTGAACACCATCTCTGCTGAAGTCATCAGTGCTTCCAAACACTTTCTTTTTCTTTTTCTTTTTCTTTCCCCTTTTAAACAATCTGAAATGAAGATATCTGAAATGAAAGAGCTGCAGTTGTTCAGCCTGGAGAGGAAAGGCCCAGGGGAAACACTAAAGGGGCCAACAAGAAATCTGAAGAGTGGCTTTTAATAAGGGTGTGCAGTGACAGGACAAGGGGAAATGACTTTAAGATGAAAAAACATAGATCTAGATTAGATATTAGGAAGAAATTCTTCACTATGAGGGTGATGAGGCACTGGCACAGATTGCCCAGGGAAGCTGTAGCTGCCCCATCCCTTACAATGTTCAAGGCCAGGTTGAACGGCACTTGGAGCAATCTGATCTAGTGGAAGGTGTCCTTGCCTATCTAGATCCTAGATGATCTTTAAGGTCCACTCCAATCCAAACCATTCTATGATTCTGTGATTCTATGATATACAAGAAAATGCAATAGTCAGCAGGTAACAAATTATTAAAACAGACCTGAAAGTTCAGAATTTTGTAGGTCTTCATGTTGCAGATTCTGGCAAGGAGAAGGCCTGTTTTAAATAGTATTGCTAATAATTATCACCTATAACCCCGAGTACAAAAACAATGATATCTCTTACCATAAACCACATATAGTCTTAGGGTGGGGGAGGATACTGGTGGTGATCCTGAATCAGACATTACATAAACTTGAATGTTTTTTTAATCTTCATTCAAAATACAAATGAAAGAAAGCTAAGAACTATACAGAACACCAAATATTTTTTTAATTGTTTCCTTCCATACAAAATGGAGTGGCTATCCGTAGGCTTGCCATTATTGACTCTTCTGAGTGAAATAAAAATGTTTTATTACATTACCTTTATTTCCTTGTTACTTCAATTTGAGATTTTTTAGGCTAGGAGAAGATGATAAAAGGAAACTATATAAACTTGCTAATCGAAGTATGAAAATGTTTTATGGCTAAAGATTGGAGGGAAAAATTCCAAAGATAAAACTCATTAACAATCCTTAATATTTGCAGAAGTGAGAGTTTTTTCTGAAAAACAGGTACCAGTTAAAACTTCAGTTTACTGAGTTAATGAAGATGCACTTAATGATGTCAAATGAATGGCTCTTTTCACATAAGTGAGTATATTGAACTACTATTAGTGCCTGTCTTTTCTAGTCCGTACACTACAAAAATGCACACTTACTCTTAGAAAATGGATCAAAGTTTTTAATTAAGTCAGAAGCACTGTTCCTTTCTATGGAGCATTTCCCTGAGCAGTTATGAAGAATAGGTGAAAGATATGAGGAAACCAAATGACAGACATGGCAAAATAGATATCTCATCAAAATAGCTGAAAGGTCCATCACAATAATAGTGAAATACATAAAATGTTTACTTCAAAAATAATTAACTGAAGTTATGTGGTCAGAATCTAGATGGAGTCCATCAAAAATTCTCATTTATATTTCTTCCTTTTCCTTTCTTTAGAGAAGGGCAGAAGGTCCAGTAAAACATTATTTTCTAACTACTAAAGACCATAGTTCTGTTAATTTGAAAAGAAAAATAAAGCATATCTTGCTAATATTTTCACTAGTGGCTAATTTTATGTCCATAAAGAAAAAAGTTTTCAAGCTCACAGTAAGACATTCTTTTTCAATACAGGAACAATAAATTAATTACAAATTTAGCAAAGTTCTATGTGGTTAACTGGGGAAACACTTTTACTAGTTAGTATATACGAAAGCAGATCAAACCCTGCACAACTAAGTAGAATAATATACCATCATGTGCAAGGCCAATATGCAGGGATGGAAAAAAGAAGGAAAACACAAACTCAAGAGAGGTGATTTGCAGACAATTATCTGAAATGTGAAAGGGCTCAAGTTGTCAGAGTAATATCTCTCAGGCAGCCACTTCTTAGACAGAAATGAGAACAGATACAAGATGCTGCTTCTATCTATGTCATATCAATATCATTTTATTCCTTTATTTATTTGCTTTGCTAAAATATGAATTCCTGCTGGAAATATGAGCATGACATGTAATTAGTCAATATTCAAGTATCTGGATATAAAGTACAAATCAACTCAACTAGCTGCATACAATTTACATCTTTGTATTATAATCCCCCTAGAAATCTACTATCCAGTCCAAAATGTAAATGGGAGAAAAGAATGAAATTCATAAAGATATGAAATATTTGTGGTCCTTCATTGGACTCCCTCTAACATGTCCATGTCTCTTCTTGTACTGTGGAGCCCAGAACTGGACACAACATTACAGCTGTGGTCCTCACCACTGCTGAGCAGAGAGAAAAGATCACTGCCTTCAGCTGCTGGCAGTACTTTGCCTAATGCAACGAAGGATGCTATTTGCCTTCTTTAATGAAATTATGCATTCATAGAATCACAGAATGGTTTGGGTTGGAGGGAGCCTTAAAGATCTTCTAGTTTCAATCCCTCTGCTATGGGCAGGGATACCTTCAAAGCCCCATCCAACCTGGCCTTAAACACTTCCAGGGGTGGGACATCCACAGTTTTTATGGGCAACCTGTTCCAGTGCTCATGCAAGTATATACATACTTACATATAAGATACCTACTACATATTTACATACATGTAAGTATATACATTTAAATATATTCATATCTATATACATGTAAGCATATACATACTTACTTATGTATGTCCTGATTTATTCTGTTCTTGATAGAAAGAAAAAAAAATGAAAAAAAAAAGGGTAAAAAAATAAAATCTCTGTGTGGAACAATGTGCAGTATTTTTGTCTTCTTGAGACATACAATTTTTTATGCCCTTACCATTTTCAAAGTGCCAGTTCTTGTACAGAGATGTATATAATCTGGTTTTATTTCACCAAATTTCTACTCATGGGCAGTATGAATTTTAATAGTAGCTTTAATATTCAGTTTCAATAAAAGGATAAAATATCCCTTGGGAATAGAAATCTAAAGGGAACAGTATGTAACTATCAAATTTCAACCTCGCTGGAACTTGGAACTCAGCCCAGATCTATAGGGATTAATTCTCTGAATCTAAAAGTGCCTAAGTTTCACTTAAACTAAAATTAAAGATTCAGATTCTCAATGGCACTTAGGAGCTTGCATCCAGTTTAAATTAAACCTAAGTGGGAGTTAGGATTCTAAATGACTCTGTGAACCTGTATGTTGGTACATAATGAAGAGACCAAGGAGCTGAAATCACTCTCTACCTGTCTAAATGCCTTAGCAACAAAAATGCTGCATCTATATTAGAAGACTTAGCAGACCAAAGTTCAACTGCACCTTATATTTTGAGACATGCCAGTGCTGCAATCTGTTCAAGAATTAAAAGTCTGTGTGTGTTTCTACCAAAAGTTCCCACTTAGAATACCCACGTGCAAGCTGTCAGTGCAAAGCCCCTCAGACTGGTGACTGAAACATGAACAAAGGAGCAAAAGACCAAAATTTTTGACTCAGCAGCAGAAAGACCTTTGAACCCTGATCCTCTGCTCCCTGGGAAAGTTCACCAGGACTATGACTAGGGAGAGGTTAATAAAAAAAAGAGCTTGCTTCAAAGATGGTGCCAAAAGAGATGTTTATTGGTTTTTCAAATGATTGAGTAGAGAAGCCTGAAGGGCAAGGAGGCTGGACTTTAAACTTCTTTTGTACACTTGGACTTTTCACACCTACTGCCCCTAGGAACCAGAATACTGTTCAAATTCACCCATTAATCTTGTATCGGGCCTCTGCAGCATGCAGAAAGGAATAGAAGACATATGGAGACAGCGAGACACTAGCAAGAGTTAGCCTAGCGGTACAAGCAAAGGGTGGTAGTACACCTTGTCTTGCAACACTGGGTTGTAAGCTCTCTTTAAGGAAAAGAACCTAAGAGTTTTTCATTACCACCAACCCCTTATTACCTGGACTTAGCATCTTAACTTTTTCTTTTTCTTCAAGGACAATAATCTCACAGTTTGTGCTAAGTGGTAGACTCTAAAGATCTGTCAGAAAGTGTTCTAATCCTAACTTTTCTTAAAGCTTCATAGTTAATGCTATGATGAACACCATCATGTGGTGAAGTTTTAGATTCACAAAATCCCAGGCCGAAGTGAATCAAGTTGAGTTCAAGGTGAATACTTTCAGGTTTTGTTTTGACATTTATGGTTTTAACAGATGAAGATCTGTCCTGTTATCTTCTAGCCAAATACAGTGCCAACTGTGTAGAGGTGTGTAAGTTAATTAGTTTCCATGGGTTAAAGTCAGGTGAGCCTAAACATCTGCTTTGTTTCTATTTGCCAATAAAGTGACCAGCGGTGTCTCGTGGCAGGCATTACTTTCAAGTGGTCTTATGGAGTTTGCCTGGTGAGGAGTACGTGGTGAAGGAAGAACACAGAATTGGTGGGGCTGCAGTAGAGTTGGAAACAATGCCAATGGTCATCCAAACAAAACTGACTGAATGAAATGGATGAAACAGACCTATAATTTTTTTGTCCCACTTCTGACTGAAAACTGTAATATGGAGATTTCCCATTTTTTATCTATTCCAAGATACTTCAGTAAGAATTCATGACAGTAACACAAGGTGATGTAAACTGGATAGTCAGAGATAAAGTATCAGTGTAAAATCTCACAAGGCTGCACACAGCACATTACAACACACAAATGTGGAAGATAAATTAATTCCAGCATCACAGACTGTTGCTCACAGTTGGCCAAAGCCCTGTATTCCCTAGTGACCTTGTGTACAATAAGTATTTCACAGGACAGACAACATGGGCATGTGGAAAAAAGCCTCTTGAATAGTGTTACCTTTTCAAGATACAAGTTTGGGGGGAACATCAAAAGCTCAGTGTGACATCCCAGCCTATTTTAGTGCTCCTGCGTAAGCATCTGATTGTACTGATTCTTGCGTATTGAAACTGAAGACGAATGCAGAGACCTCAAAAAGCAGCCTCTTTAATCAGTTATTCGATAAGGTGTAGGTGTTTCAATATCTGAAATATCATTACTGAGTCATAGTAGTAAATCTACTCACAGGCAATTATGTAGCTGCAGTAACCAAAGCAGCAACTGAAATAGCAGCAACTGAAATAGCAGCAGACTACCAGAGATGTGGAGTAACAGGTTTCCCAGGATTTCCTGTGCCAGTGCTGACATCTCAGAAAGCAGGGTTTCTGCTAATGTAAAGGGTCAATACAGACCTGTGGCTACCTCTGAATCTTGATCAGTCCATAAACAGAATTCAGTTTTCATTCCTCAGTTCTGTAAGGGCATTAAGCTCTGGTCATTCCTTTAGCTTTGCCCTTTCCCTGCACAGAGACAACTGTCCTGTCTAGGCCCTTGATCTTTAGAATGGCAAAATTCAGTTTGAATCTGCAGTGCTGAGAAATTTTATTCCTACTAGTCACTTATTGCCTTTAAGCGTTTAATATCTTTTGACTAAAAGGGAGTCTTTGAGGTAATGGGGGGAAAAAATTCTTTCCTGCTTTCTCTGCAGCTGTCTTCAATTTATCAATATACCATTATAATATTTCACTTCAAATGTGTGAAATAAGTTCTTTGCCATCAGAAATAAAAAGGATTCATATTACTAGACTTCACTAATATGATCAGAAGTTGCAAAACAGGACCTTTATTTCAAACCAAGCTCAGGAGACTTAGAAGAACCAGCTTCTCATATGTCCTGTGCTACTCCCCCAACCATTTTAGTGGCCCTTTGCCAGACTGCATTTTTTTGCATTTCTTTTTTAGTCAGAGAGAAGAGGACTAAGTTGGACACTTTTCCATGTGCAACCACATGGGTATAAAATAAAGGGGGAAGATCATGTCCTTTGACTGTCTGTCTGCCTATGCACTTAGTGGTGCAGCTCACTGCATGTTAAGCCTTTACTGCTGCCAGGGGACAACACTGACCTGCATCTACCAGGTTCCCAGGTCCTTTTCTGCACATCTGCCACTGATCCAGCTCAACAGCTGCTATCAGTGCACAGTGCAGGACTTTATCTCTGGTGCTGTTGAACTTTATGTGGTTCTTGCTTCTCCAGGAAGGAATGTTGGAAATGGCTTCTTACTTGTTTAAAAAAAAGAAGGATTAATATTGAGGGCAGAAGGTATTGTTTGTTTGTAGAGGTAAGTCTTGTCTTATGGGATGATTAATAGGTAGCTTCATTAAATAAGTCTTTTCTTGTTTGCAATTTGTTCATACATTTTGTAATTTGTTCATGGTTTTGTAAAATTCAGAAGTAGGGACTATTAAAAGCAGCCAAATCAGCAGACTTTAATACGCAGGAGTATTCCTCTCCACTTGGCATGCTAGATGTGAGGCAGATGCTTTTCTCCGCTCCCAAGTGCACCCAACAGTGGTACTGAGCATGTTTCAAGGATGCAAATATGCCTTAGAAAGATTTACCCAAGGACTGACCAGTCTATGCCTTTCAGTGGAGGTCAGCATAGAGATCTGCAGAACTAACTGGTGCCTTTGCAGAAGCACAGCACTGCACATGGATCCTAAGAGCATTAGCTTTGCAGCAAAAGCAAGTAAGTATAGAGGCATTGATATTTCTCTAGCGATGGATATACACAGCTAGTTAAATGGCCCTTATGTACTACCTTGTGCACGTTGTTTCCATCTACTAGAATTGTCAAGAATTCATCTGCAGCATGCTTTATTATTTATTATTTATTATTGCAGCATGCAAATTATTTAACAGTTAACTCTCACCATTTTCCAGTATTTAAAGAGTAGCTACAAAGATGGAGACCTCCCTTTTTCAAGGAGTCACATGGAAAAGGTGAGGGGCAATGGGCACAAGTTACTCCTGGGGAGATTCCAACTGGACAAAGGAGGAAAATTTTTCACAGTGAGAACAATCAGCCATTGGAATAATCTTTCCAGGGAAGTGGTGGACTTTCCAACATTGGACACTGGCTGGACAGTGTTCTGTGTCATCTTGTCTACATCATGCTTTGCTTGAAAAGGTTGGACCAGATGGCCCTTGAGGTCCCTTCCCACCTGCTACTCTATGATTCTATGATTCTTGTAAACCTTCTTTTCATAATGCTTTAGAATTTACAATTCTTAAAATGCCCCACTGAAAATAAATGGGTCATCTTCATGCTTGAAGTAACTTCAGTGAAAGCAGTGACACCAGGATTTAACTTTAGCCAGGGTTTCAATTGTTCTCTGAAGTAAATTACCGTCTTCCACCTGCAGGCATAACTTAAATGACAAATCATCCCACCTTAAATATTACTGTATATCTTTAGGAATCATTGAATGTCTTTCTAAAGTAACAGAGCTAGGATATAGCAAGGTGGAAGCAAGGACAGGAGGCCTAGGAAGAATGCAGGGATTTTGTCTGGGAAGCTAGGGACCAGGTTAGGAAAGCTAAGGCCCACTGAGAATTAAACTTGGCTAGGAATGTGAAAGATAAAGGAAGGGATTCTATAGTTATACTGCAAATAAAAGACAGACTAGGGACAACGTGGGCCCTCTCCAGAAGCTATCAGGAGAACTGGCTACCCTGGATTTGG
>JANHGB010067689.1:0-14955 GCA_026283785.1 Coracopsis vasa
TAAACATAAAAAACCCCACAAGAGTTAGTTAACTAACTGTGGGACTACAAAACACTGACATATACAAATTGGAAACAATACATAAGTACAGACTGGCATTAATGGAGAATTTGACCTTCCTGTAACATTGCACAAATTACCTCGATTGCTGCTGGTAACTGGATAATAGTCTTTCTTCTGCTCATTTCTATTTCCCAGCTAAGTGAAATCTATTAAATGATGATTGATAGTACACCACTAGCACAAACAGCTGGACACTTGTATGGACACACTATACAGAAAGCAGAACATGCAGCACAGTCCCTGAACTTGGACAGGAACACTCAGAAAATGAAAATAAACTGAACCTGACCTATGAAATGCAGCACAGTCAGCCCTGCAGACACTTGACTTGAGGACAGGTTTTTAAAGTATCTTTACAAAAATTAAAATCCAAACAAACATCTAAATCCTACTTACTGCAAGTTGTTTGGGAAGGCTTTCAGCAGTGCGACTGAGTAACATCTTTGAAGGCTTCTCAGCACATAACAAAACAAGATTGACGTTTCGATCTCCACGGAGTAGCAAACCTTTAGCCAAAACGCCTACCCGTAAAACTCCTTTCAAAACTCTGTGAATTATAGTTAAAAGTTGCATTTTAAATAATATAAACCCCATAAACCTAACCCTGAAGATAGAAAAGTGAAATAAAATAGGAGTATTCCATTTACTCTTGAGGCCATAGTGACATATGCCATATGAAAACCCAAAGAAAACAGAATCTGCGGAAGCACTGATAACAGTGCAAGGAAAAACATAAAATGACTTTTTTTTTCATCATTTAAACAAATGATGAAATTCTTACATAATAATAAAAAAAAATACCTGTCTTTACTGCCATCTTTTTTGTCATCCCCCTCTTTGTTCTTGCTTTTTTCATGGTCAGTCATATTGTCAGAAACAAGTTTCAAAGCATGCTCAGTAATCGAAACAATTTTTTGGACTGCTTTAAGTTCCTCCTCTGTTGGATATATAGCGGCATGTTTGGTCATCACATAGCGGTCATCAGAAGAGTCAGAGAGGCGTAGATGCTAAACGAATGAAAAAGCACATTTCTGAAATTTAGGTACACTTCCAATTTCACAGATGATATGTGATCAAAATCAAACATGTAGCTAGACAACAGAATATCCAAACCTCAAATCACTGAAATGTTACAAAACATGAACTGAAGTGTCCTTAACAACTTACACTGGGTTACATCAACAAGGGCATCACCAGCAGAGACAAAGATGTCATTGTGTCACTCTACTCAGTGCTTGTCAGGCCACACCTGGAATACTGTGTTCAGTTTTGGTTCCCGCTATGCAAAAAAGATGTGGACAGGCTGGAGAGGGTCCAGAAAAGGGTCACAGAGATGAACAAAGGACTGGGAAGACTGCTGTATGAGGAAAGGCTGAGAGAACTGGGTTTGTTCAGCCTTGAAAAAAGAAAGAAGGCACAGAGGAGACCTTATCGCCATGTTCAAGTATTTAAAGGGTGGCTAAAAAAAATATGGAGACTCCCTTTTTAAAAGGACTCACATGGAAAATACGAGGGGAAATGGGCACAAGTTACACCTAGGGAGATTCCAACTAGACACAAAAGAAAAATTTTTCACAGTGAGAACAATCAGCCACTGGAATAATCTCCCCAGGGAAGCAGTGGATTCCCCAACACTGGACATTTTTAAGATTTGGCTGGACAGGGTGCTGAGACATTTAGACTAGGTCATGCTTTGGCAAGAAAGGATGGACCAGATGATCCTTGAGGTCCATTCCAACCTGGTATTCTATGATTGTATTTCAGAAGAAACAATATTTGTCTTCATGGCATCCTTTCATCATGCAAGTGGATTTATTTTGGAAGACAGGTCCATCTACACAGTTTCATTAATATTTTTTTTGGTTTTTTTTCCAATACTTAATATTAAGAAACACTGGAGACAACTGAAGTAGCACTGAATAATTTATAGTTCTTAATTGTGCCTCCTGGTAAGTATGATTCTCCCCCCCCCCTCCCCAGTTAAGAAACTCACAGCTGGTCCTTGGGGCTGAGAAGGCACTCCTGGTCTAACTCCCAGCAGGCCTAGAGGTCCTGGAGGACCATGAGGATATCCTCCATCTGGTATTCTGTGACGGTCATCCCAGTGATGCTGCTCTTCCGCTATTCTCCTCCAGTACATGTCCTCTTCATATTGCCTGAAGTGCATCAGTATTCTCTTTATATAGCAGCTAATATTTCCAACCATTCTAAATAAATTCTTGCATGTCTTCACTAACTCATTTCTACTAGTCATGAGCAAATAGCAGTGAACTCGAGAGGGTATCTAAAATGAATGGTTATTTCAAAAGTGGGCCTGAATTTATAGCAAATAATTCTAGCAAGTCTACATTCCTTAGAGGGTTTGACCACTAGCAAACAAAAAAACAAATAAAAACCCCAGAGGGATAATGACAATTTAAAACAAGATAGTACAGAGTTCCCAAAACAAGTATACAAAATAAGCAACTATAGAAGCAGAGTTAGTTTTAGATAATCTGATTGCAAGCTTTGTTTCATTCATTGATAAAAGAGAATGCATTACCTCATTTCCATCCTCCAGCGTTCTTCCTCTTCTCTCCTTCTCCAGTATTCTTCTTTCTGCATCTGTTTCCTCATCTTCTCTTCTTGACTTTTTCTTGCTCGAATACTAGGCTTTACTTCTACTTGTAAGTCCGGATTTACTTTTTTCTAATTCAGAAACATAATGAATGAAATGTTGGTTTGCCTCTTGCCATCTCAAGGTCACGGAGATCTTTTGACATGTTTAACACACACTACTGATCTATGATAAAATCAAGGGGAGTAAAATGAAGTTTTAGAACTGCACTGAGTGAATGGTTGAAGAAAAATCTGTGTCCAGTATTTTAAAGAAAAGAAATAGCAACATATTACAAATAGCATGAATTCCCCCTTCAACTATATAAGAACAAAGCAATTAAAGATTAAAATGTTACATGAAATACTAAGTAATTTGCTGTTCATTCTATAGCAAGATGACTACTTTATAGCCTGAAAAAAAACCATTTCATCTTAACTACAATGTGCTTCCTGGCACCCTGTTCCTGAAAGGTCCTCATACAGGGGCATAATCATGAGTTACCCAATACATTTTTTTTCTGGCATTTTTTTCTCTTCTTTCATCCCTTTCATGATTATGCAGGTCCACTATATCTCCTGTGACTATAGTAGATTCTTCCTATATAATCTTATAATAATCAAAACGCACACCATATGTCAGTATAGATGTCTCTCCATTCATGACTAAAAAGTCTACAACACTTGTTTCTCAAATGTCTCCACAGAGGGTGGTTTATCCTGCCAAAAACATTAAGTACTACTATTTTGCATTAATTTAAATTCACGGTAAACAACATAAAGCACCTACTGTTGCTCGCATACATTTTACAACATTTTAATGTTGCAAAGGTTGCCTGAAAGCAATGTTCAAAGGGTTTAAAAAAAAAAATAACAACAACCCAAAATGCAGTTTCACAGTCTGCATTACTACTTTAAAGACCATACTCCCTAAGAAATATATTTATCTAGCTTTTTTTTTATATGCTGTTTACTCAGAGTACATTTGACAAGTCTTTAAATGTAAGATTGTGTAACCAGTCAGCTGACATCTGGTGGATTTTCAGATGCAAGCCTCAGAATTTCTACTAACCTTATACTGAAGTCTGTGCCGCCTCCCTTTTAAGTGCATCTCCTTGGCATTAGGATCATTAAAACTGCATTCACAAAGTTTACAGTTAAAGCGGATAACCTTTCCTTCATCATTTCTTACCTGGAAAATAAAGTTTAACACATTGGCATGTTTTTTTGGTTTTGTTTTGTAGGGGTGTGTGTTTGTGTGTTTGTATGTTTGTTTTTCGGTTTGGGGTGGTTTTTTTTAAGCAAAGCTGATGTAAAAACTAATCTAATTCAGTGACACTGGATGATGTCTGTCCATCTCAGAACATGCTGAAAAAGTTCACACAGTAACTGAAAGAAAGCAAAATAGAACTTTAGAACTTTCAATTCTGACAGATATACCATCGTGCTTGGTAATGAACAAAGAACAAAATTCTTCCATTCCAAAGAGTACACAGCTTTAAACTCGAGCCTGAACATATTAAGCTGAATAATTACAAACTCACAAATTATGAAAAATTTACATCAGACTTCATCCACATATCTCGTGTCACCCACATGAAGAATACCCCACTGAGCTCAAAAGAAACATGCGAAATACAAAAAAGTAAACATATGTACAAGTCTTTGCAGTTTCAATGCCTTGTCACTCTTCAAGGTGGAGGAAGATAATTACAGGCCAACCAACCTCACCTTGATCCCTGGGAATGTGAAGGAGCAGGTAATCCTGGAAACCGTTTCCAGGCACATTAAGGACAAGAAAATCAGCATCTCAAGTCATCATGGCTTTATTCTTTTTTATACTTGAACAACTGATAAACTTCTACAATGAAATAACTGGCCTGGTAGATGAGGGGAGAGCAGCTGATATTGTTGACCTGGACTTCAGTAAGCCATCTGACATGGACTCACCATAATATCTTCATAAACAAGATGAAATGCTGTAGATGAATAAGTTGGCTACTGAGAATTCCTGTGTATTCAAAGTAACAGTTTATAGAATATCAAAATTCCTGTGTCATTAGAAACTAGGAAACTAGGGTAATAAGGAATACAAATGGTTAATGGGAAAAACAGAAGAATAAAGCAAATATATGAGGGGTTATTAACAAACAAATGCAGATGTGTGCACGCGTGCATGTGTGCAAAACTATGTAAGGTATGCAATTGTGTTTATCTAGTTAACAGCAGTTAACTGAATGAAGCTAAAATGCATGGGGAATGAAAGTAATCATAGTTTTATCATAGGATGGATGCACATATATCATAGTGTAAGAACTCCAAATGCTTGCTTTCTGTGAATATTATGCCCATGCTGTCTTGAGTTGCATTGCATCTTAAAAGGATATGCGCTTTTAGCAAAAGGGACTACTTCACTGGATAGGATTGAGCTGCATGGTGTCTATTCTCTTTGTTCAATCTATGTTAGCACTTAAGACTATCTATCTTAAGCATGCCTTTCTAGCTTATTTAGCGTACACTAGGAGCCTCCGGTAAGTTATTGCTGTTTATAAAAAGATTTTGATAGACTTATCTTCAAATCAGTGAGGTCCCGCTCTGAAAAACATGCCAACATTAGAAAGGCAGTAAGGGGCTCTGGGTTTGTTAACATGGGCTGTATGCCAGTACTACAGCTGAGTAATGATGAAGAGACAGAGGAGTCGGTGGTAGTTGGGGAGGAAAGGAGGAGCCTTTGATATTTTTAGGAGAGAAGTCTGCCAACTAGTTTAAATTTGCAATGGGCTCATGTCTTTAGGAACCAAGCACTTGGGGAAGCTTTTCTGTTAATGATATAGTTACATCCTTTGTAGTTGTAACCTCAAAATGGATTGATGGTTGTAGGCTTAACTCTGGGGTGTTAAATTATATGTGTAAAATTTTGTCTGCTACTTAAATGCAACAATGGTAGGTTAAAGTGTAGTTACATTATTGGTACCTAGAAAAGCAAAGTAGTAGCTTAAGGCAGGAAATATGGAATGTTTTAAGAACCGAATACAGTTTTCCATATTAGTGAAGCTTCTTTCCTTTTATAGAGAACTTGCCAATTTTAGCATTTTTTCTGCTTAACATCTTCATTAATGATCTTGATGTTTGGGCAGAGTGTACCCTCAGCAAGTTTGCTGATGACACCAAACTGGGAGCAGTGGCTGATGTGCCAGAGGGTTGTGCTGCCATCCAGAGAGAGAGAGAGAGAGAGATCTCAACGGGCTGGAGAAATGGGTTGACAGGAACCTTGTGAAGTTCAACATGGGGAAATGCAGAGTCCTGCACCTGGGGAGGAACAGCTCCATGCACTAATATATGCCAGGGGCCACCCAGCTGGAAAGCTGCTTGGCAGAAAAGGACCTGGGGGTCCTGGTGAACACCAAGTTGAACTTGAGCCAACAATGTGCCCTTGTAGCAAGGGCAGCAAATGGCATCCTGGGCTGCATTAGACAAAGTATTGACAGCAGGTTGAGGGAGCTGATCCTTCCTCTCTAAGCCAGCGCTGGTGAGGCCACACCTGGAGTCTTGTATCCAGTTCTGGGCTCCCCAGTGCGAGAGACATGGACATACTGGAGAGAGTCCAATAGAGCCACAAAGATGATGAAGGGGTTGGAGCCTCTCTCTTACAAGGAAAGGCTGAGAGAGCTGGGACTGTTTAGCCTAGAGATGAGAAGGCTCAGTGGAGGATCTTACTAATGTATATAAATACCTGAAGGGAGATTGTAAAGAAGACAAAGCCAGGCTCTTTTCAGCGGTGCCCAGTGACAGGACCAGAGGCAATGGGCACTATCTGAAACACAGGAGGTTCTCTCTCTCTGAATATCGGGAAACACTCTTTTATTTTTGTGAGGGTGACTGAGCACTGGCACAGGTTGCCCAGGGAGCTTGTGGCGTGTCCCTCCTTGGAAATATTCCAAAGCTCTCTTGACATAGTCCTGGGCAACTGGCTCTAGGTGGCCCTGCTTGAGTGGGATTGGACCCCCAGATGACCTCCAGAGGCCCCTTCCAACCTCAACCATTCTGTGATTTTTGACAGGGAAAATGTTAGTAGTTGGTACATTTTCAGGCAGACATAACATCTCAAGTTCAGTTATTTTTGTCTGGCGTTATCACTGTGAACATGGCTATTAACTAGACTTGAATAAAATCAAAGTTTTGATAATGAAGGAAGTGGTATAGACATCGTGCTGTACATTGTGTGCAACTGAATGAAGAGGTAGATACAGAGATATATTTACATCACTGTTGCAGACACTTGCAGATATGTTGTGATGTACAGTGAGGAAAACACTGCAGAATTTCATTTGATTTCAATCGGGGAGTGAGACTAAATGTGAAGATGAACAAAGCAGTAAGGGTGTATCGAAAACATAAGGACATTCATCTTTGCGATGAGTTGTTGATAGTATATTGATAGTATGTATCCATTACCAGTTGGTTGTTTTTGGTGTTTTTTTTTTGTTTTAGTAGAATGAGACAAGGATGTTTTTAGAAAAAAGGAAGGGAAACTGAAATTTACTCTCTTTTTTAGGTCACATGTAGTTAAACCATAGAATATGTTACCAGGAGCTGCTAAAATTTAACGGAATTCAAGAGAGGATTGCGCATGCGCATGCCTTCATGTCTAGTGAGCTGCGTTACAAGCAATGTTCTCTTCACAAAGTTGCAAAATAGGAAATAATAATTTTCATTAAAGTTCTAAAAAAGATACATTCAGTCTTCAAAACTGTATGCCTATAGTGAGTGACAGGCTCTAGAAAAACAGAAGTTTCCTAATATTCAACATAGTAGTGTAATATTTCATTTCACCATTTTATGCTGTTTGTTGTCAAGTGTGTTTAGGTGAAAAAGCTAATTTGATAATTATGATTATTATCTTAATGATGATGATTATTATTATTTTGGTTTTACTTTGCCCAGGTTTCATTAACACACCTGAAACTTCATCTGACCAATTACTCAGTAGTGCCTCTTCCTAGGTTAGAAACTGAAGAAGCAGCAGGTTGTAGTGCTTTCAGTTTTTGGAGAGTCATATTTGTTTCAGTCTTCATATCCCTGAAAGAAAAACTGCAAAATTGTTGTTTTTGTTTTTGTTTTGTTTTTTTTTTTCCTATTCTGACTAATAGAGTTATCTACGAAACTTTGAGCAATCTGGCAGTTAGGTCTCAATAAATATGGTTTCCTTAAGGCTAAAATGTTCAAATATTCCTAAAAGTTAGAAGTTAGAATTTGGGCAATAAAGCTTAATTAGTGTGGGTTTTCTTGTTTGTTTGGTTTTTACTTTTGTTTTAGTTCAAGATATTTGCATTTTTAGTATCTTTTTTTTTTTAAGAGTCACTTAAGTGTTGTGCTAAGCCAGCCTGAAAAATCACTTCTGCATTTGCATGCAAATAAACCTGCAAGAAATAAATATGTTTTAGAAGTTGTCGTTTCTGAGGAAGCGGGTAGTTTGGGTAAACAAAACTGGATTTAGCCCTGGTTGGAACTCTCTATCAAAATAGCACTCTTGAGAAAACTAAAAAAAAAAAAAAAAAAGGCCTTTGCTTTTAGGAAGAGATTTTTCAATGTTCATTGCTCTAAACAGAGCTGGAATAGCAGCAGTGTTAATGTGTGTGTTGGTTATTAGTACAGAGATGCACTGGAGATCGGCATTTTTTTATTCCTTCAGTTTATGTGCACATAAATTAGAATTAATTTTTGTTTTTTAATTAAATCAGCGTGATGAAAAGCAAGGCTTATAGGGAATCTTTTATATGCTTTCCTCTATATATACCTCTTAAGTGCTATATATCTTATATAGAAATAGACTGCATTTTTCTGAAAGTGTATTCCTCTGACAATAATTGCTACAGGTACCTTAATTTTTTTTATTGCATAACTTCACAAATATCCTAATGTGGACAATAAAATATCTTAAGTCACCTGCAGTTATTACCTGACAAAAGAGATAGCATTATATCAAAGTATTGTATTTTCTTGATATTGTTAATGTGCAGCAATAAATTAAGCTTTCTACTTAAAAACAAGCAAACAAACAAAAATAACAAAAAAAAAACCAACAAAAAAACCCACCCCAAAACCAACCAACAACCCAAAACCGAAAAACCTCAAAACCTCAACATTTCTTTACTAGAAAAGGCCAATTGCTGGAAATTAAAAAAGACAAGAAGAAAGTGTTCTCCAGAAGATGATAATTTAGTATTTGTTTCTTAAATTTAAGTGCTCTCAATTCTCTGTCATTTTGGGGCTGATAAACCACATTCTTGTGATTTTCTTCCGGACCTTCTATCAGTGTCATTATATAAAAGTAACAAACAAGTGAGGATTCGGCTATTTTAGGTCTATTTATAATACAAGTTCTCATCTAAGCTTTCTTTTTTGTGTGTAAGAATGTTGCTCATTTGCAAACCTCTATTAAATGGCTATTTAAATTAGACAAACCTGTGTAGTTTTGGAACTGGAGAACAGTATTTTGCTAAGGGGACGCCAATACTTCATTAATTGCTATTGATCAGCGCTTTCTGCCTCCTAACCAGCGTCTGAATTAAAATAATATTAGGTATGATGCCATCTTTTTTCAATTTGGAAGCCCATATTTCTTTTTCTATATAAAAAACACTGCTATAGTTTCCCTTGTTGAAGATCTGCTCTGGTGAGACCCTACTTGGAGTACTGCGTCCAGCTCTAGAGTCCTCAGTACAGGAAAGACATGGACCTGTTTGGAGAGGGTCCAGAGAAGGGCCACAAAAATGATCAGAGGGATGGAGCACCTCTCCTATGAGGAATGGCTGAGAGAGTTGGGCTTCAGCCTGGAGAAGAGAAGGCTCTGGGGAGACCTTATTGCAGCCTTTCAGTTCTTAAAAGGGGCCTATAAGAAAGATGGGGAGAGACTTCTCAGCAGGGCCTATTGTGATAGATAGGATGAGGGGTGATGGTTTTAAACTAAAAGAGGGGAGATTCAGGCTGGATGTGAGGAAAAAATTCTTTACAGTGAGGGTGGTAAAATACTGGAACAGGTTTCCCAGAGAGGTGGTGGATGCAACATCCCTGGAGACATTCAAGGCCAGGCTGGGTGTGGTTCTGGGCAACCTGATCTAGTTGAAGATATCCCTGCTCATTGCAAGGGGGGTTGGACTAGATGACCTTTGAAGGTCCCTTCCAACCCAAACTATTCTATGATTTTTGTGCAGTTCAGAAAAGATTTTTCATTGCTTCTTGAATATTTGGGGGTTTGAAACAGGGAACAAAAATTACTAACAGAAATATGAAATAATTAATATACTTATTTTAATGACTAATGTGGTGCAGTGATGGCTAACACCTTACATTTTAGAGCTTGTTCTCAGGGTGTGGACTTTTTGCTCCTGGTGTTTTAATACAACTTCGCGAAATGTAAGTGTTCAGGCTGGACTTTTCCACACTAAATACCTACCTAGAATGATACTTTTTTTTTTTTTTAAGCTATACTATAGCTTAATTTGTGATATAGAATTGGGCAGGGAGATCTGAATAACTGATGCCTTAGTGTTCTGGAATGGGGACTTAGAATGTGTAAATGGGAAAAAGATGTTTACATGTTATACTGTTTCAGAGTCACAGTTCTGAGTGTACACAGCAATATTAAATGTTGATACCATGAAAGTAGCTGCAGTGTTAGTCTTATGTCCAGCTTGCAAAATAACAAAGCAAAACATGCACCTGTCTTGGGAAAACTTCATTTCACTTGGTGAAAGGAGTTTCATACATCAGATAGCAACATAGACAAGGCTAACTTTTGCTGTGGCCTTTGCTCTGGAATGAATTCTGCAAGGTTGTGAGCCAGTGTGACCCTTCACTCTGCAGAAAATCAGACTGACATGGATTTGGAGATTAGTGTGGAGAAAGATACATGGTCACAGCTCACTACTGTCAGTCTTATCTAGGAGGTTTAATATCATAGTGGTATTTCATAATATGTGGCGCTTTTCCTGATACTAATGCATCAGGAAGACTAGTATTTTCCATCATTAATGTCAGTAGAAATTAGTTGCCATGCAAAGATTTAGTCAAAGGTGTTTTGCAAAAAATACTTTTTTCATGCACTGTAGTACAATAATTGTGTGTAAAGAATTAATTCTCTTGATCTTGAGGCTCTTTAGGTAAGATGTGGAAGATGAGAGCAAGCTAGGTATACGCTGGGGTGTAAAACTTCTGAATAGAAGCAAGCTTATTTGGGAGGAGGAAGCAAAGAGCATAGGGAAATGGGGGATATGCATGTAGCAGTTTAGGGCAGGCAGGGAGAGACAAAAAGCATTAGGTAAGGTGCTGGAAATGACCTTCTGTAGTTGACTGAAACATACATCTGCAGAACCTGGAGCAGAACAATTGAGTGTGACATGCAGACTGTAAACTGGCTGTGGCTGGGATAGTGAAAACACAGTGAAACAAATACGAGCCAGATGATGAGTACTGAAGAATGTGTGTTGTTCCTAGAAAATAGAAATTAAAGTGAGCTCGGTGGGGAAGCACTGTTACTATTATGATTGGCTAAGAAATCGGTGGGGTATGAATTAAATATATTCTTTTTTAAAAACTCTGACAGAAGAGGTATTATTAGAGCAATACAGCAGAGTAAGATTTGAAGCTGCCAAGTCCTTTGCCTGTAACTTCTTAAATCAAAGAATGGTGTTTATTTTGATAGTAAGTTAAAACGCTGTGAGAATTGTAATATGAAGTTACCTTGACTTGAATGATCACAAACTGGGTTTGCTTTAAGTAAATGTTGGTCTAGAACTCATTTGCTTTTGAAACTGAATCTTTCATAAACTAAGGAAAAAATTCTTGACAGCGAGGGTGCTCAGACGCTGGAACATGTTGCCTAGAGCAGTCTTGCAATCTCCGTTCTTGGAGATGACTGGAACCTGACTGGACTCGCAGTCCTGAGAAACCTAATGTAACTTCAAAATAAGCTGGGCTTTGAGCACAGGGTTAGAACAGATGACCTCCAAATCTTTTTTTCAGCCTAAATTATTCTGTGATTTTTATTTTTATTTTTTTAAGCTCTGCCTAGTTAGTAAAGGCAGTTGGACTGTGTATCTTTTCATATGAAGAGCGCTAGAATTCCTTGAACTCAAAGATGCTAATCATAGAATCAACTAGGTTGGAAAAGACCTTTAAGATCATCAAGTTCAACCATTAGCCCAGGACTACCAAGTCTACCACTAAACCATATCACTAAGGGCCTTATCTACACAGGGGTTTTTTTGAACACTTCCAGGGATGATGATTCTACCACTTCCCTGGGCGCCCTGTTCCAATGCCTGACTACCCTTTTGGCAAAGAAATTTTTCCTAATATCCAGTCTAACCCTCCCCTGGCACAGCTTGAGGCTGTTTCCTCTTGTCCTGTTACTTGGGAGAAGAGACCAGCCACCTCCTCACTCCATCCTCCTTTCAGGTAGCTGTAGAGAGCGATAAGGTCCCCCCTGAACCTTCTCTTCTCCAGACTAAACAACCCCAGTTCCTTCAGCTCTTCCTGATAAAGCTTACGCTCTGGGCCCTTCACCAGCTTCGTTGCCCTTCTCTGGACCCACTCCAGCACCTCAATGTCTTTCTTGTAGTGAGGGACCCAGAACTGAACACAGTTATTTGAGGTGCGGCCTCACCAGTACCGAGTAGAGGGGGATTATTACTTCCCTGGCCCTGCTGGCCACACTGTTTCCGATACAGACCAGGATGCTGTTGGCCACCTTGGCTACCTGGGCACACTGCTGGCTCATGTTCAGCCAGCCATCAATCAGCACCCCCAGGTCCTTTTCCACCAGGCAGCTTTCCAGCCACTCTTCCCCAGGCCTGTAGCATTGCATGGGGTTGTTGTGGCCCAAGTGCAGGACCTGGCACTTTGCCTTGTCGAACCTCATACTACTGTCCACAGCCCATCGATCCAGCCTGTCCAGATCCCTCTGCAGAGCCTCCCTACCTTCCAGCAGATCAATGTTCCCACCCAACTTGGTGTCATCTGCAAATTTACTGAGGGTGCACTCGATCCCCTCATCCAGATCATCAATAAAGATATTAACACTGGTCCTAACACCGAGCCCTGAGGGACACCACTAGTGACTGGTCCCCAACTAGATGTGACACCATTCACCACCACTCTTTGGGCTCGGCCATCTAGCCAGTTTTTAACCCAGTAAGGAATGCACCTATCCAGAGGCCATGAGCAGCCAGTTTCTCCAGGAGAATGCTGTGAGAGACAGTGTCAAATGCTTTACTATAGTCCAAATAGATGATGTCCACAGCCTTTCCCTCATCAACCAGGCGGGTCACCTTGTTGTAGAAGGAGACCAGGTTGGTCAAGCAGGACCTTCCCTTCATGCACCCGTGCTGACTGGGCCTGGCCCTCCGGTTTTCCCGCACATGCTGTGTGATCATACTTAGGATGATTTGCTCCATGAGCTTCCCCGGCACTGAGGTCAGGCTGACAGGCCTGTAGTTTCTGGGGTCTTCCTTCCTGCCCTTTGTGTGGAGAGGCGTCGCATTGTCCAACCTCCAGTCCTCTGGGACCTGCCCACTAGACCAGGACTGCTGATAAACGATGGAGAGTGGCTTAGCAAGCTCCTCTGCCAGCTCCTTCAGCACTCTTGGGTGGAACCCATCCGGCCCCATAGACTTGTGTACGTCTAAGTGGAACAGGAGGTCACTAACCGCTTCCTCTTGGATTATGGGAACTTCCATCAGCTCTCCATCTCTGCCATCCAGCTCAGGGAACTGAGTACCCTGAGGATGGCTGGTGTGACTATTAAAGACAAAGGCAAAGGTGGCATTAAGTACCTCAGCTTTTTCCTTATCCTTGGTGACTAGGTTTCCCCTGGTATCCAGTAAAGGATGGAGGTTCCCCTTGGCCCTCCTTTTATTGCTAATGTATTTGTAAAAATATGGTTTATTATCTTTTATGGCAGTGGCCAGATTTAGTTCCAGCTGTGCCTTAGAAAATTTTCTCCCTACATAATCTAACAACATCCTTGTACTCCTTGTGGGTTGACAGTCCCTTCTTCCACAGGTGATAGATTTTTTTTTTTTTATTTTTTTCCTGAGTTCCACCAATATCTCCCTGTTCAGCCAGGCTGGTCTCTTCCCCGACGGTTTGATTTTTGGCACATGGGGACTGCCTGCTCCTGTGCCTTGAAGATTTTATTCTTGAAGAGTGTCCAGCCTTCCTGGACCCCTTTGTCCTTAAGTAATGTTTCCCAGGGAATTCTGCCAACCAGCATCCTAAACAGGCCAAAGTCAGTCCTCTCAAAGCCTAATGTGGGGGTTTTGCTGATCTTCTTCCTGACTTCTCCGAGGATTAGAAATTCAATAATTTTGTGATCACTTTGCCCAAGACGGCCTCCAACCATCACGTCACCCACCAGTCCTTCTCTGTCTGTGAACAGTAAATCTAGCCAGGCATCTCCCCTAGTTGGCTCACTCACCAGCTGGGTCAGGAAGTTATCTTCCACACCCTCTAAGAACCTCCAAGATTGTTTCTTCTCTGCTGTATTGTACTTCCAGCAGACATCTGGTAGGTTGAAGTTCCCTGTGAGAACAAGGGCTAGCGATCGTGAAACTTCTCCCAGTTGTTTGAAGAACACTTCATCCGTAGCTTCATCCTGGCTAGGTGGTCTATAACAGACTCCTACCAGGATATCTGCTTGGTTGGCCTTCCCCCTGATCCTCACCCACAAACATTCAACCTTCTCACAACATTAAGTTCCTGGCAGTTGAGGCACTCCCTCACATACAACGCAACCCCACCACCTCTCTTTCCCTGCCTATCCCTTCTGAAGAGCCTGTAGCCATCCATTGCAGCACTCCAATCATACAAATCATCACAAGGATATTAGAATTTATTTTGGGGAAGAGAAGAATTGACCTACAAAAAAACCCTGGCAAAGGTACCAGGTCAATCAGTTAGCTTCTCTGTCTGCTTGTAATTTGGTTTAACTTTTTCCCACTGTGTTGCGGGATTAAGTTTAACTGAATTACTTTCTTTGTTGCGGTCAAGAACACGTGTGGTTTGTTACCATAGCTCAGCTGACATACTGCATTTTATTGCTACTCTAGCAACTTTATCAGGTGCCTAAGTCTTTTGGAGTTTTATTTATTGGGACTAAGTTGAAATACTTGGTGTGGTGCAGTATGGAAAATTATTACTTAAGGTAGAGATTAGCAGAGGAATTGTAGAGAAGGAGCTGGTAGAGGTGGTTCTCTCCCTCTCATCCTCTCAGTCCTCCCCGCCCCCTCCCTCCCC
>JANHGB010067690.1:0-19408 GCA_026283785.1 Coracopsis vasa
ATGGTTTAGTGTAAGATGTTCCTGCCCATGGCAGGGGGTTGGAACTTGATGATCTTAAGGTCCTTTCCAACCCTAACTATTCTATGATTCTAGGTTTCTAAAAAATGAATGTGATTTCAATTGTTTTATGGAAATACACTAAATGGATTAGAAACAAAATGAATCAGTAGAAGAAAACAAGTTCATGCATACTCTGCAATTGGCCTTGAAGAAGCAAAGAAGAAGAAAAGTTGCATGGTGGTAATTAAAAATATATAGCATCATGTTTCCCCATAGAGCAGTGTTGTCAGAGCCAGTGAAAGTCTGTTACAGAGATCAGTAGCAATTTGTGACTTTTGAGGAACAAAGAATACTTTTAAATATTCTGTAGCCACTGATAAAAATCAGGTAAGGGAATACTTGGGAATTAGTACCTGTTCTCTTTCCCTGCAGATAGAGAGATGGATTTTCTTGTTTCTGTCTGCTGTCAGTTTGACTGATATAACTGTGGAGAGGGAGTTCATGCTTAGTTTGCTTAGCAGTTGTTGTTTATTAGGAATGGCTAATAGTACTCCATGACAGATCTAGCTCTGCTGTGGTAGTTGCAATCCTTCCCAAAAAGCTGACATTTACACAATAATAAACAACTGTAAACAATGACGAATTATTGTATGGCAGGAGCCTAAAGAACATTTATTGGTTTGTTCTTCCCAGGAGTCTTGCTGCCTTTGTGCTTTTGACTTTCCCAGGTACGGCATTTAGCACTTGTTCCAAAGAAGCTGTTTTAAGACAGCAACTGCTTAAAAGCCACTGTACTGCTAATTTAAGAAATTGTAACTTAAAAATATTATTAAACTGATGTTTACAGCAGTCAGCTTACACTTGGCTCTGTCTTTAGCTTGCTGTTAGGAGCTGCTTGGAATCACAACACAAAATTTGGCAAAAATGACAGCCCGAGTAGATTTCTGAATGGCCATTTTTTCCCTTTGTTAACCTAAACTTAAAAATTGTAAGCTGCCATGTAAAATTAATCAAATCCTAAAATATATGCTAATGTAAAAAATACCCATTAAAATAAAAGAGAACAAATAGCAAAAACATATTAATGACTGTATGTGAAACAAATCTAGCATGGAGGAATGAAAGATCATGCTCTCACACACACACTCTTTCACTCTCACACGTACTTGTTTGCATTATAAATTAATGTGGAAGCCTTTCATTGGTGAAATGGGAGAGCCAGTTGTTTCCAATCACATGCACAAGTGAAAGCATGGGTGTAACTAATTATGCAGTCACTTGTGTCTCAGATGGAAAAGGGATTAACTCTCACCGTGCTGCCTTTTTCCTCTCCTAATGCAGAATAGGGTCAATTAGCATTTTAAGTCTTCAGATATGCAATAAAAGACTCTTAAACCAGAAATGTGAAAGAAAAGCCCCGTGAATGGTACTTCTTTTCATTTCGGTTACACAATGAATGGATTTCTTTGTTGTAAACTGAAACTAGCTGCTGGATTAGATTGGTGTAAACACAAAAAAATAGTGTTTTAGCATGCTTTGTAAATATAAAAATATTTATGTATATTTGTATAATCATAAACTTCATCTTGGAAATATTTTACTTTTAGATTGTTGTATGTGGTTTCCTTAGCAATTTATAAACATTACAAATAAAAATCGGAGCTTTCCTTTCTTCTTTCAGTCTGACTTCAGTTTTGGAATGAGTCAAAATTGTCCTTTCACTGTGTGGGCTTTTTTTTTTCTTTCCATATTTAATAAGGTTTTATTTAATATGCAGTTCTAAGATGTGTTTGCTTCACTATGTCTTAGTTTCTTTATATCTTGTAGTAATATATATAAATGACATATAAGGTAATTATTCTATACAGGTCGTTAATATAGGGTGAAGATTTTCTCTGAAATTATTTTGTTTAAATCAGAGCATTTCAGTTTGTTTGAGTGGTCATGACTAACAAAAGCACACTTAATACTCTGTGGTGCATGCTTCTTCACATTTAAATAAATAGGCTGGAATCTCCTTTAGTGTCAGATGTTGTATTTGCCAAAATGTAATGTTTTGTTACAGAATTGTGCAAGAAAAACAAAGAAAATTAGAGGCCAGTTAACACAGGTTGTATTTATTGCTTACATTTAGCATCTCCATGAGCTTGAGAAAGTAGGTATAAACTGAAAATGAATTTGAACGTGTTTTCTCATGTAAGTCACTGGGCTGCAAGGTATCAACAGTGTACCTCGTCAAGTTTCTCCCTTGGTACTTTTCCATTTTGCACACAATATGTTAACGTTCATTAAAGCAGACAGTGTGAGATCTGAATAACGCTTTAGCCTGTAGGTTAAGACACCTGGGTTCCAGTCCCTGGTCTGGAAAACGTTTAATAATTTATGCAGAGGGAACAGCCTCAAAACGAAATACTGAGGAAGTGCAGTGAAGGGGCTTTGCGGCGTCTAGTTCCAGAGTTAACAGACATCTTTGTATGGACATTTTGTATGGCAGCTGTAAGCACTTCTTGCTCCTGAAATTCAGGTCTCTAGAACTGTAGATTTCCTGAAATTCATATACAGTTCCTGACGGTCTTCAGAGTTGATCTAAGAGGAGGAAAGAGATTATGCTGCTTATGCGCTTAGCCTCAGTCAGATAAATGTACTCTTTCTTGGTTTTTTTATAGTGAATAGAAGAAGAGTAAGAGATAACTTCTCTGTAGGTGATGTGATTGTGAATCTAAAGCAGGTGCTCTGATCTTTCCCTTTGGAACTGTCTGTCTTTATTAAATATCAGACTGGTTCTTGAGAGTCTGTGCCTCAAATTAGGCATGTGACTACTCCTGCTATTGTAGTAATAAGCTTCTCCAAAACACAGCCCTAATGTGGGAAGGAGTTGCGTATTTAGGTCCCTAAGAACTGAGCAGAATAAATGCCCAGTGGGCACATACAGTAGTATTTATATAATGCTTCTAGGCATTTGAAAGGTCTCTCTGTTTTTTTTTTCCCTAGCCCTAAATAAATCTTTAACTTCTTTGTGTATGAGCATAAATATTTATTAAAAAAAAAAAAAGGAAAAAAGAAAAGGAAAAAAGAGAAGACAGAGGGAAAGAGAGAGCAAGATAATCTTCCTGCTTTCCTGAGTGCCTGTCCTAGAAATGCATATGGGCTATTTACCAATAGATTTGACTTCTCAGTTACAATAAGACCTTTCTCATGCTTTTACTTCACTAGTTTTTGTTGAACCAGCTTTTGTGTCTGAACCTGTCAGAGAAATCATGAGCATAAGGCTAAGAGAAGACCAGAAGAAATATGGAACAGGAGAACAGGAATACTTCTCACAGTGAACACATTTCTCTGGAGTTACTTTTGTAGTATTTACTGAAAGGCTTTCCTTTTTAACTTCTTCTCAGCTACAATGAACTACTGTAAACTCTTGCTATCATAGATGCAAAACATACTTGGGGAAGTACAGGAAGGCAGGGATTGTATGATTAGCATTGCTTTCCACATCCATTCTCTCTGACGAATCCAGCAGTTCTCAAATGGGAATTGCTTTGGCTTTACTGAAAAATGTTTCCAAGGAGCAAGAATTGGAAAACAGTGCTATCTTGTGGTTGAAGGACGAGCAACAACTGGAAAAGACAAAAGGATTTTTACTTCCTCATCTGCCTATTAGGTTTGGCTTTGTATCCGTAATAGTAAAAATATATTGCATAAAATCTGGAATCTTGAAAAAACAGATTATTTGATTATTTGTGAGACTTCGGACGTGCGAGGACTGAAGAACTTCTCCAGATAAACTGAGTTTTCCTCTGGCTATGACTTTCATGTTACACTCCTAAATTCATAATACCACTGTCAGGTTTCTAATTCTAGAGTTTGAACACCTATCTGGTTCAATGCAGTTTGAGCATGCTGACTCAACAGAAACAACGCACTGGTGCCTGTTACCTGGAATTTTCTGAGAATGCTCGTGAATGCTATTTCATTGCAGGTTTTAGCAAAGACAGATATGTGTATACGTTTTTAGAAGTTCTTTTCACTTTATTTTAGGAAGTTCAGGCATTTGGTTTATGATTTCCAGTGCTATGGGACCAGACTGTCTTCTCCTGTCTTAGGCAGCAACTTCTATTTATCTTATGCATCCTGTGATCTCCTGCAGACTGATCTTGCACCTGCTTGAAAACGTAATAACCTCAAGTAACTCCAATATTGCAGGGCTGAGGTCTTTGTGATGAATTTCCATTTACTTCAGTGGAGTTCTGTGCAGTTTGGTAGAATCAAACAATTTTGGTGTTCTGTTTGTTTGTTAGTTAACAGTTCACAGTCTCCTATAAGAAAAAATGTGCTTCAGATTTTTGTCTATTCTTTCCAACGTTAGTTGTGAATTTTATTTCCAAGTTGTGATCCTGTCTTAATTATGGCTATTGGATTCCTCCCTATAACATCTGTCTTCTGTGACTGATAATCTATTCTCTGTCCAAACCCCAGTGAAGCTTTCAATCCATAAAATTACTTGCTTAGTTCATTAATATCTTAAACACAGGAGAAAACTAGAGACTTTGGGGACAGTGATAGCTTTTAAAAAAAGATGATCTAATTTACCAGTATCTTTGCTACAACACAAAACGTTAGTCTTTTGAGAATACTGTTACTATAATGTTGTAGTTCCTAACATTTAAATGTAAATGTTATATTTTTTTTTTCCATACATCTGACATCCTTTTTTTTGCTAGGTATACTGGTAGAATTCTTGAACCAAAGAAGACAGCTTCTGATTCAGTCTTTATACTGGTCAGACTAATACACAAAAAGTAACATTAATGAGACATGAATTTGAGTCATCAAGGACTAAAACTTCCAAATGGTAGAGCTTTGGTCAAGCTTTAAGCCTCCAGCACTAAACTTAAAATATTATTCTCAAGCTGTTGATGATACCAAGTCAAAAAAGAAACAAGAACTATATTGTCAGAAACGAAGTAGTATGCCAGGGAGTCAGGGGTGCCTGCTTTGTATTTAATCCTTCAGCATCTGAAGGGGTGATTTGATAGAATTAGTGTTGGCATGGTTAATTGCACGTGATTCTTAGAGCTGTATGGTTGCAAGATTGCTGTGATCCCTAAATACAGAGGGAAGGAATAACTAATAAACAGAACAAGAAAACCTGTGACCATGTGTAACATTGTGATAGGAGATAGGAGTTTTGGCAACTAAATTTTGCTTGTAAATGGACCAGGAGTGGATTGGAAGACTTTTCAACTCAATGTTGAAGAACCCCTTCTGTTCACATCCATTTCTTTGCTTTTACTCCTCCCAGCTCCGTATTTGAGTCACCTCAGAATTTGAGACCTGTGATAGCAATGGAGAGAATTTTCTCTCAAAAACCGAAAATTACTTGCTTTATTTTTAGCTACAGCAATTCTTCATGTGTGCTGGAGAGCACCCTAGGTTAGTAGGAATAGCTGTGCACACATTCTGTGCTCTATTACTGCACAGCAGAGTACTCAGTTTGGATAGTCTGTGTGCTTATCTGAAAGACGTCCAACTGCTTTGCTTCTGTCCTCATTCCCCAGTATCTAAAACATGTCAAACCTTACCTCCAATCTTAATTTCTTTGATATCCTCTAATTCTTAATATTTCTTCAAACCACTGGTCATTTTGTTTGCTGGGCATTGCAATGTGGATGGGTTAACAGTGGGGCTCTAGCCAGTCCTGTTCAGCAAAATGAGTTAATGACAGGTTTTAGCTCAGGTTAATGCATTATGATCCATCCAATGTATTGCAACAGATACAAAAGCTCATTCTTGATAGAAGCGTTGGCAATTCTTTCTTACAAATTATTCTTGTGCTGCATTTAAGTAGAATGCTTATGAAATAGTGCTTAATGAAGGTTGACTTCCCCATTTAAAATAGTCTAACATTCTCTTCACCTATTTAACCTTTGTAACAAATTAAAATACATGACTAATGTACTAATTTTTTGCCCCTGGACTCATTAGTTAGAATACTTCTATTTCAGGCCCTGGAAAAAACATTATCTTTCTTCTACTTGCCTTAATGTGCTGCATTTCAGATTAAATCTTCTCCGAACTTGCCTGTATTCAAAGAAGAAAACCCAAACTACAAGGCTACTGGTACAATAATTTGTAAGAATTTAAAAGATCTCTAGGTAACGTTCACTGTATGTATACTGTTTCTATGGTAGCAGTCTTTCAGCTGTTTCATTACTGCTTTCCAGACTAGATATGTATGAACCAGATGGCAGGTGGGTTGACATTTCAGTTTGAGTCATGCCAATTGAAATCAACAGCCTCGTGTTAAGTATGCTAATCCTTAATTGGAAAGTATATCCCATTTAGACTACTGAATTTGCTGAGCTTTCATTGAAGAAGTCTCCCTACAAATCTATGTTGAAATCTACTAGGATAAAGCAGACTATACAAGCAGGGCAAACACTATATTCTCTTGAAAAAAAGATTCACTGGGAGGAACTGATGTGATACTGAAAATTAGACAATGATTGGCTTTTGTTTTGTTGGGTGGGTTTTTTTGTTTGTTTGTTTTAAGGAAGAATGCCTTTTTGGACTTGGGGACACAGTGTTTAATGAGGCCACAGTAGTGCTGAATGAACTGCAAAATCCTGAAAGTTCGGCTTATGTTGACTCCTGGGGTTTTAGAAACTAGGCTCAAAGCCATACATCCAGAAGGCTAAGGGATCCTATAGGGACTGCTCCTGCTGCTCAGAGAACTGATAATTTCTAAGGGTTCCCATTACACCAGTTAGATTTTCAGGGACTGGGACAGAAAGCAGCAGGGATAGGAAAAAAGGGTGCTCTTGATCAGCTTATCTGGTGCTATGAAAGGTATCCTGTCTTCACATATCCTCACTAAAGGAATTATGTAATAGTTGTTTATGTTGAAGACACTGTTTCCTAAGGTTATATAGCTGGTTGACAAAAAAGAGTGGTGTTTGGGCTTTTTATCCTTTTTCTGTGAAGACTCTTGAACAATAAATGAGATAAATTGACTCAAATGTTTGAGGGAGGATGAAATCACACATTTTACTGAAATTTTTTTTTTGCATTTTGAATGAGAAATTTAAGCAAAAGTTGAGGTTATTTTTATGTGGACTAACCTTAGAGGATCATGTCATCTGCTGTTGTTTTATCTGCTTAAGTTCTTGTCCTTTGCTCCGTTGCATATTTAGCATCCTCTCCAAATAAGAGGCAGGAGAAGATGAGGGAATACTTTCAAAGCACTTGACTTTTCCATTTGAAATGAAATATTTATTTTGAATTTTCAACCAATTAAACAATTTTAAATTTTTATTTGGTTGTAAAGATACTTTCTGTGATGTTTGAAATGAAATGAAATCCATTGTATTTCTTCATTTTTGTAAAGAAAAAAGAGGAGGAGAAAAAAAAAAATCCCTTTCACATTCCTGATAAATTACCTCTAGGGTTTCATAGCTATTAGGTTTCAGATGTTCATGTCTTTCCTGATACTGGAATATCTGGCATTTGAGGGAATCCAGCACTGACGATTAATAAAAGCAATGAATTTCATAAGGTTCATGTTAAAATCCAAGAGTTTAAATCTCTGAAATAATTCATGGGGAATGATAGAACACTGGAAATTGTATGAGCCATATTTTGGCTAGAGATTGAATATGGTCTTTATTGAAAGAGTTTTGCATAATCAACATTCAGTTTTCTACAGATCTCTGCTAACACAGCTACAGAGGGATGGTGGCACCTAACTGACATGGATAAAGCATAAAAAGCCCTTTGTTAAAATGCTGTGGCAAAATCTGACTTGTTACTTATGCAGACTTAGCAAAGGGTTTAGAAGGTCTACAATTCCCCATTAACACCTCCTGCTGTAGAGTGCGTATCTTCTGATTTTTGTAATGCTGTGGTTATTGCTCATCTGTCAATTTTTTCTCATCCGTACTTTGGCTGTATCCATGCTGGCTCTGCATAGCTTGTTTCTCTTCTCGATGGCTAGAATAAGCCATATGAATTAAAGCGTGTGGTTTGGCAGATAGAACCTATGTCTGCGCTGCAGTGTTTTGCTAATGCATTATGCCTGTAAAGTAGTCCTGGTGTTGAGTAAAAGGATAGTGTAACACCCCTCTCCTCTCAGTGTACTGAAGTACACTTCAAGTTTTCTTCAGTTCCTGTGACTGCTGCATGGGAGCAGGGAGTCAGAGAAGTCATGGTGTCACATGGACCATTTGAATTCCCATTCTTTGGGCAGTCCAACAGCTGTGTCTGTAGATAAAGAAGATGGTCTTCTTAGTTTTTTTGCTGTGAAGTCTGCATCTGTAGGTAGCCTTGAAGATTGTCGCTAGACCATGTCAGTGTCTCAGCCTGCCATAGTCTGGCTAACAGATGTGAATCTTTGAGTGAGAACAGGGACAGCTGAAGCTGTATCTGATGGGAAACAGCAAAGATGCGCATCAGAAGACATGTATTTTTTTATTAGGCAGAAAATCTTGTGCCTCTGTGACTATATCTCTTGAGTTCAGTCTCAACATTTAACAGTCTACCAAAGAGAATTAAAATACATATGTGCTATGCATCACTTACAGAGGAGCAGAATGAGTCCTTCTGTACAAAAGTATTTACCATTGTGACTGCAGCTGCAGAGTTGGGCACATTTTCAGCTTTCATATGAGAAGAAACATGGCTGCAAAAATAAATGAAACCTGCCTGAAGCCTTTTTGTGAAAGAACTCTTCAGTAAGAGAATTGGTATCCTATTGCAGTCTGTTTTAATTGTTTTAAGCACAGTCTCATCCTACAGGTGCCATGTGAACAAAAATAATAGATAAGCAGTAAGCAATACTATTAAAGTCCCTGAAATTGGCAAACTATTTTACTTAATCTTGCTCCATTACATAGAATGAAATTCTTTAAGTATTATAATTCACACAGATTCATAGCTCAGTCAGTGTTCGAGCTTCCAGAGGATTTCTATTTTTGATAAATTGGTATTACATGTTAAACTAATTCTGAATATAGATTGCTCTATTCACTTGCAGATGTAGCAGCTACATCATTTTGCAGCTTCTGGAAGTGCTAGGGATGCAAGGCAATCACAGCGTTCAAAATCTCATTACTTAGTTTGAATTTCAGCCCCACCTATAGTCATCTTTGTCATCTTGTAATGCGAGTTGAATTATAGCCCAGAAAATTCTAAGAAATATTTAGTGGGTTAACTTTTCTATTCTCTATACAGATGCATAATTTTGGCTCCCTAGAATAAGTTTTGCCACAGATCAATGACTTTATGGAGTCAAGCAGTAGAGTTTGAAGTAATCAGTTGCACCTAATAGCAAAACCATAAGAGTCTGGGAGTTAAGCAGGACACTCAAATTAGTTAAAAACCACTGCATATATATGATTTGATTTACCCATTTTTTCCAGTGAGACATGATGATGGTTATTATCATTATCCCCAGTAAACGCATTATTATATCCTAAGGTGAAATTTTGAAATAAAGGCACATATCATAATTCAGAGGTGCAAGTGCAAGGTCTTAGCTAGAACATGACAAATGATGTCAGAAAAGGTGATGCCAGATTTACGTAAAGGATGGTAAAACTACAAAAAATGGCAAGAACAAAAGTTGAACGATGACTTTGAACTAACACTTCAGAATCAAAGGAAGTGTTTGTCTGTAGCCCTCCGAAGAGCCCAAGACTCAGAACATGAACTGGTGAGATTCTCTTAGCAAGATGATGCACCACTGCTCAGTTTTTCCTGTCTATATATGCACACAGCAAAGCTCATCTGTTAGAAGACAGATTATATTTCTCTTGCTTGCTGAATATTCAGTTGTCCAGCATCCTGATGTAGGGCTTTGGCAATAGCTAAATCTGTTCCAGCTTTAGCTTAAAGTCTATTAAAAGATATCAAACACAGGCTTTGGAACTTCAGTGGTGAAATATCTTACACTAAAGAGAGATCGCATCTCTTGAGTGGATTAAAACAGAAGTTTTGAAAACAAATCCCTTCTCTGCTCTGCTCTGCTCACTCTTTCTAGAGTGTATTTTTTTTCCCCTCTGGTCTAACTTTGTAGTTCAGCCACTTTCTCTGACTTCCTTGGTTGCAGCAAACTATATATAGCCCTGCCTGGGGCCCTGGGAAAGTTTCCTTTTTTCTGTCTTCTCTTGACTCTGGGTTTGTTTTGCCCACAAGCAAGTTCCCTGGACCACTTAGAGAAACTACTAGTCTTGCCCTGAGCAACAGGGAAGTTTCTCTCACCTCAGTGTGTGGGGAAGAATCCCTCTAGATGGACCTGGGATACAGGAAATGAAGTAGCTTCTTCCTTACTGTCCTGTTGTGACACTTTTAAACAAAACATAAAATGGGAATTTCAAATAAAGACAGCAGTTTTTACATCCCTCAGAATTTGCTAACAGACACAAAGATTTGAACTGAGAAACGTTGGTACCACGGTCAAATTTCGGCATAAATTTGTTCCTTGCAGTGTATTTGTTTCATTAGAAACAGAAGTATATTTGTAACCTTTGAAAAACTGTAACCTCTGAAAAACACCATCATTTTGGAGTCAGCCTGCTCAGCGCTAGCATCTGGAATCAAATCATGCAGCCATTCATTACTTGCCATCGATTAAATCTCTCTTGTCACCAACCCCATTGAAGGGAGGTATGGCTCTCTAGGGGTATACTGTGATTTACAAGGGAAAAAACAAGGTGTTACTTAAGAGAGCAAGCTTTACTGTAGCATATTTCAAAATACTGACATGGTCCATGTTCATACCTATTGTCCCAGGTTTCAGAAACCGGCATGTCTTTGAAGAAAGGTACGTATATGCCTGGTCTGAGCATTTCTCTGCCGCTCCTGACTGTCCCTGCTGTCACTGTCACCCCCCCAGGCTCTCCACACCCTACCCATGGCCCAGGACCCCCTGTTACCCCATGGTGCTGTCAGTCCCTGCCTGTGATGCTACAGCAGGGCCAGTCTCTGTCCCCATATCCCTGCCTGGCCACAGGTCCTGCTGAGCCGTGTACAGTCAGTGTCCCAGCTGTGACCTGGCTCCAGCTATCACCGTGGACTTACCTGATGGCCTGGGCATGGTCCCTGGCCTGCCCAACTCCATCCTGGTGCGGTGGATGGGCCCTGGGGAGGAAGGACATGACGGCTCCCAGCTCCTGCCCTGTGAGGAGCCGCCAGCCATTGCTGCTCCCTTGCCTTCTCAAAGGTAAGTTTGGGATTTCTTCAGGTTTTAATTTAAGCCATCTTGGTCAGGCCTAGAAACTGAGTGATGCAGCCTTTAGGCATGCAGGAGATGTGTCAGTTTTTAAATGCCTGTCATCAGCTGTTGGCTAAAACACCTCAGACAGTTTTGTTTCCGTTTTCGTAGTCACCTGGCAGGAGTACCAGCACACCTGGGGCCCCAAGCAGTGCCAGGCTCTGTTTGAGATCCCCACACCCTCCAAGACTGTGCAGTCAGTGCCCTGAATGTGCTTGTGGCAAGAACCTTCCCTGGTGTGATGGCTGCTGTTTGAGAGGTGGTCCCAGCAATACTGCAGGGCTGCCACACGTAGGATGGAGCCATGCCAGGGGTCTCCTCCCACCCGAGCTGCTAGCTGGGTGATGCCGAGTAGCCACACAGGGCAGCCCAGGTCCTGCAACTCCTGCTGCCCCATGGGGTTCAGAGAAGGGAAACGACCCTTCTCTGGGGAGTCATTACTCACTGCCTGGGACCCATTTTACATCACCTCAGAGTGGTGGTTTCTGAGCCTTTTACTGTGGCAACCAAGCTGGGCAAAGCCATCTGAGTTGATTGCATTCTTCTGTGTGACTTCCCTCTGCACCATCAGTCCAGCCTGGGAGAGCACTGGTCCATGACTGCCTGCTTAATCTATGAGGAAAATGCACTCACAGACTGTCTTTTTTTTCTATGCAGAATGAATGAAATATCCCTAATAAGAAAGGAAACATTTTTCTTGTTTTTATTTCTGTCTAGCATCTCTTACATAAAATATTGAAACTAAAGTGTCATCCCAGATTTCTTTTATGAGAAAATGCCATACCGGCAGGCATACTTTGGATGGCTTTGTAGATTTTGCATAAGTTGTTTCACATGTTTTACGGCTAGGCTTAACTTTTATGATAGGAAATGCTCAGGTATTATTTATGGCTAATATTATCTTGGCTATAATGTATTATTTGATGTGTGCTTTTGTATGTGTATGCATGGGCATATGTATAAAACACACAGTATTTTTAGGCATTTTGTAATAGTCATTATATCTTTAACCAACTAATTCAGAAAGGAGATGTGTAAAAAACAGCAAACCCTATTATTTAGAGTATTAGCAGATATTGTTTCCACATGCAGCTCAAATATCAGGACATACTTCAATACTTTGGGTATTTCTATGTGTTAGCACATGAAACAATACTCCTAAGAATATTTATTGTCTTTTCAAAAGCTGCAGTTCCATCAACTAAAACTGAACAGCAATTGAAGGAATTCATTCTGGTGGTGGAAACATTTTGCACTGTAACTATGGGATTTTACAAAAGCTTCCTTAATACTTTGTTGGTTGCTGCCATGTAGATGTTGGATAGCTCCAACAGGAATGTCCTGGAATTGAAATCTGTATGGAATAAACATTGCCTCATTTGGGAAAAAGAAGTCTGATAGAAAAAGAAAAAATAAATTGATCAATTGTTTTTATCCTAGCTTCCTAGCTAGGAAGCTGGTTTTATACTAAGGGGGTTCTCTGTGTGCCAACTGGATTTAAACAAATGTCTGAAGCCCCCTGCTGCTTCACTTTTATTCTTGGATTTGATTAAACTCATGCAAATAAAGGCACCATGGATTAATATGCTAGCTGTTAAACAATACAGTAATGTCAAAGTTCTTTTATCACGGTGGAAATGATGGAAATAAAAGAGACCATGAAACAAAACATGAACTAGGGGAGAAAATACACCTACCTGGTGTGAAAGCTTGTCACCAGGAACAAATGCTCACCACAGCAACTTTTTCTATGGTTGTTTATGCTTTCAAGGTTACTTCCTTAGTCCATTGTTCAAGTTTCTATAAGTAAACATAATTTACATTCATATCCATTCACCTTTAACTTCTGTAGAAAGCTTTACTTAAATAACATCTCTACTATTGAAATTATGTGGGTGCGTGTGCTTCACATAAAAGAAACAGAAGAAGATGATCCCTGATCTTTAATATTTTATTTCCACAACCTTTCAGGGAATATCTGCGAGAAAAGAAGGGGAAGATGCTTAGATTAAAAACTGATTTAGAGCTGAGATTACAGTTCAGGGTAAAATGTATTACAGTACTTTTGGCTTCATCATCAACCAAGATCATAAATCCAAGAAACTTCAGAGTAAAGCTTTCAAATTTGGGGTATCTTAAAGTCAGTTTAAATTTCTTGCATTAATAAAGTTAACTAATGGCAGAGCCAAACATTGCTGCAATAGATTTGACATTTTGGATAAACCATTTCCTTAAAAAAAACCCCAACCAAAACCAAACCCCCTGTACTTCCATTAGTGCCAACACTCTGGCTATACTTTATAATAATAGGGTTTTAATTCTGCTGTTAGTGGAACGAGGCAATCTCCATGGGGGATTTACAAAGCACTTCCTCTCTGAGCCCCTTCCCTGTGATTTTTCAGGCAAGTTAAGGTTAAAGGGATTAGGTGAGAACCTGGAACATGAGCAAGAGGGAGGACAGGATGAATGAACATAGCAAGGGGCAGAAGTTTGATTTATAAACTGGAGAGGCAGAGAATAAATAATAGCAGAAAACTACTTCAGGTTAACTGGATGAGCTACCCACATAAGAAATGCAGTGGTCTTTCAGTACTTAAAGGGGGCTCACAAGAAATAATGGGGACAAACTTTTTAGCAGGGCCTGTTGTGACAGGACAAGGGATAGTGGTTTTCAACTAAAAGAAAGGAGATTTAGACTACAAATAAGGAAGAAATGTTTTACAGTGAGGATGGTGAAATACTGGCACATGCTGCTCAGAAAGGTGGTAGATGCCCTGTCCCTGGAAACATTCAGGGTCAGGTTGGACAGGGCTCTGAGCAACCTGATCTAGTTGAAGATGTCCCTGCTTATTGCAGAGGGGGGGGGTTGGAGTCGATGACTTTTAAAGGTCCCTCCAATCTGAACTCTTCTATGGTTCTATGATTCTGCTGTATTTCAGGCTACCATATTGACCACCAAATGGTTACATGACCGAGACTGTTTTAAGAGCTGTGTGGCGATGCACTGCTAGGAGCAACTACACTGGCTTAAGGGTGTTACTGTTCATCTAATAATTTATCATTATGGGAAAAATGGGGGTATTGCCTGCATTTTGAGGTGTCTATATTCAGTAAAACATTGCCTCTATTGTTTGGACTATCCCTAAGAATGAATCTTTACCTAAAAGGAGATTTGGTACATAGCAAAACAGTTGGGCTCTGTTTCAGTATAAAGTACTGGTTTGGGGTTTCTCTTATGCTGTGTTTCCGGGTGTTTAAATAGGAAAAAGCATTCTCATTCTAAACTAAGCATGTCCACAAATGGAGATTATATATTCATAATTATCTCTGTGCTAGCATTATTAGTGGTAGTAACTTGCATTGTAACTAATAGCTATTCAGCATAAACTTGATGTGTGGGGGGTGCTGAGTAGTATGGGAACGGCTTTTATTCTCCATCCAGCTGTATGGAGGAAAGTTTCATGTGTTCTCTTTGTCATGGTCTTGTTTTTGGAACTCTCCCTCCAATCTGAGAAATAAATACCTGGTGTTATGAATGAGGTTGGGTAGACAGGGCAGTCATTTGTTTCTTCTTTCAAAACATCTCAGTTCAGAGCAGGATTCTCTGATGTCTCCAATGACTCACAAAAAACTGTTCCTCTTTTTGTGGAGTTCTAGGAAAATCTAACATTTGCAGTCTCCTAAACTTCCAAACAATTTCATGTGGGCACAATAGCAAGCTTGATGCTTTTAACTGGATAGGCTAGCTCAGGAAATGAGTATGCTGGTTTGAAGAATCAGATGACCTCCACTGAGATTCTGGAATTTGAAATGGTTCTCTAGGTCCCACTGTGGTTCATTCTTCACTTGGCAACTGCTAAGACTCTGAAGATGCCCACGCAGAGTTCAGGAGCTATAGTAGCCTTCCTACTACACCCCTTTCACAGCCTGCATCAGTACTGGCCAGTAGCCCCCAGTGTGTCTCATGATGTCCTGGAGTTATAATAGTTTCCAGCTGTTAAGGACCCCTTTTCTTACCTGTCCACATCTAAGCCATCTGGCCAGGCAAAGCTGAAAGATCAAGAGGTCAGCATGGAAGTTCAAATTACCCTTACCGAGTCTTTGGAGCCTCCCAGGTCCCAGCTGTCTGGGATCTCGGCCAGTGCAAAACCCTTCTGGGAATTATCTTCCCAGTGCAAAAGCCAAAGGCAGAAACATGCTGTGTTCTGAATGATCTCCTGATAATTCAAAAGGTAGATGGAAAAAACAAATTACTTGTACACATAAAAGAAAAACCCATTAGTTTATAGATTAGTCATAGCTCATGGGAGGTCTGACTCATGAGCACTCAAGTCTTGGGGACATTAATACTGCATAAAGTGTGCTTTCTATTTCATACATAAAACCTGTATTCATGCAAAGTGATGGCTGAAAAATTACCCAGCTTGCAGTCCAAATTTAGATTTACAGTTGAAAGCTGAGCTTGAACATCGGCAATTGTTTTATGCCTTAAAATGAAGTGTTAGAGATTACATGGTAACACAAACTCTGTTATTGCCCTCCTCAGAACATGACAATCCGGTAAACTTTTGCAGTTCCCATCAATGGCTTCTCAAAAGCAAGGGACAGACTGGGACTGCAAGACTGAGTGGTCATCATGTGCAATGAATGGACCGTAATATAGGGGGATATAAACTAGCATCACCACCACTTGCTAAGCAGTGCTGTTAGCCTGCACAGACTAGCGTGAGCCTGTTCATGTGGCTTTCAGCTGACAAAGACTGCCTCTCAGGCATGCCACACTGCCATTACTGTATTATCTGTGTGACCTCTGCAGCTCTCACCATACCCACCCCTTGCTCCATTATAGAGTATTGGTATGTGCAGACTCTTCCTTGCAAAACTGCTATGGAAAAACATCCTGGGTGAGGATGTGTGGAAAGAACTGAGGAATCAGACAGAAGTTTGCCTTCTCAAAGAAAGATTTTAACTTCTTTCCTTTTGGTCCTCTTCATGTAAGGCTGTCTGCAGTTTGCATTATTGTGTCATTTAAAGACACCTAAGATTTCTCAGAATAATTGAAGTGTGGAACAGGAAGAGGCTGACTCTGTTCAGAAAAGCTCTCTGAAAGAGATCCTGAAAGCACTGCCATGCTGATGCATTTCACCATTTTCAAGACCCATGCTTATCTTTGCAGCGTAGATGGGAACTGGATGTTTTGTAGTATTTGTTGCTGCTCCTCACCCAGTTGTCTCCAAGTGATAAAGCAGTAGAGCTAGATGCCTTTTTGTTGTCACTCTGTTCAAAGGAGAATTATGGAGGATGACAGTTGTGGTTAATACCCCACCTATGGTCTTAAATATTTGAGTATAGTGTTTGTGAATTTACCCAATTAAAAAAAAAATAAACACAAAAGTTGGTATCTCTTTAGCACCTTTCTTAGTATGAGGGAGACTACCTTTTAGAAATGCTCACTCCTCTTTAATGACTTCAGAGCTAAGACTATTAGTTGTGAGTAAATGTCTCAACTTTAGGGCAAGAGGTGAAACTTGCCCTGAAGTGGGAGACGAAAACCAGTGAAAACTTGTGATATTTCTAGCATACATTATCACTTTTCATCTCTTTTTTTAACATGTAATTGCCTAGGATTTATTCACTAGTAAGCCAAGAAGTGCAGAGCAATGAAGTCTGCCCACCACAGATGGTTTTCTGGCTATGTAGATCATGAGCTGCTAGAACAGGCAGGCAAATGACATGTCCAGTAAGCCTAGTGACATCTGGTTTGGTTTGGTTTGGTTCCCACCCTTGCCTCATGCCTCCTCACTTCATGCATAGAGACAGCAATTCTGTGAACTGTTTGAAAGCATGAATGCAAAAAAGATATCTACAGATGCAAGAGAGCGTGGACAGTTGTTCCGTATAGTTCATCAGTCTTGACACCCATCTGATCCCTTTCATTTTCGCTACAACTTGAAGAATAACTACTTGTAAGTCAGTTACTTAGGAAGGTAGGAGCCCACCTGAACGATGATGTCACACTATGTCTAGGTAACTAAGCTATTGCCTCTTTAGAAAAAATATAAATCCCTGGATACTCAGAACCATCGGAATACAACCACTGGTAGCTTAATGCCTGGTGGTGTTTGTTGTTTTTTTCTCAAGTGCAGCCAGTGCCTAGTATTTCAATTTATTTAGTGATATGAAAAGGATTAAGGATCTATATTATCTCCTTGCTAAAATATTTCAGATAAAGAAAAGACTGTCTCTGATGCTAAACTTCGGTTTTAATTATTTTTATCTCTAATTAATGGCTTTGCTTTTTCATGCTTCTGTGCTTGAAAAAATGAACACAGATTTTTGGAGAGAATGCAATGAAATTTTTAAATAAATCCCATATTTTTTGCTGCTTTAGCTGCTGAATAAAATCTTGATCCGACTGCAGCCCCCAAACACTGCGAGTGCAGCAAGAGTTAATGTAACAGTAGATGGCGCTCAACAATTTGCTGGATTTTTAATAGCTTTTTAGAAACAGCAAAACTCAAATTAAAGTAAGGGCAAATTTAGTGGCAGCAGTAGTATAATTTACATCATTCTAATCCTCAGTGAAGGGGTCTGCTACACAAGCAGCAGGCTGATTAGGGATTAGAGTCTTGCTCAAACTGTGAGTTTTCTCTTGCTTTGCAGTGCGAATGCGGTTGGGTGGTATGCTTCTGAGGTTATTCTTTTTTATCAATCTGTTCAATCATTTGATTACTTATTGTTCATTGGACTTCTTATCCACAACCATGATATTCTCAACTACTAAATTTGTACAAAGAGGTAAAACATTTTGGCTTCACCACAGAATAGTATCTAATTTTGACTTACAGTGTTTTGATGTGGAAACACTGATGCTTAAGATGTTATCTTTTTTATTTTTCATGTGAAAAATATATTTCTGCTGGACAGTGTGATACATGAGCTCTCTCTCTCTGAAATGTGAGGAGATGAAATCCCTGTCCTGTGGTGTTTTCCAGAGGCAAACCAATTCTCCCATACAGCCTACTGTAGTCTTGTGGAGAAGGTCCCTTTTTGTGACATAGGAGACTATATGTTACTCTGTTTTGCAGCTCTTAACACAGCTGTTAAAATTTCTGAGCCTAAAGTCAGGACTGAAGAGGGAAGATGGATAAAAGGTAAAGATTCCAGCCTGTTTTTTAGAGGATCAAGCTCAGCTCCTTTCTGCCCTGAAAGACATCCTGTGTGACTTTAGATAACTCTTAAATCCTCAAAGAATGCAGTGCCAACAGCCAGGCATCTCAGCCTGTGCTGAGAATGTGCGCCTTAATCCTTCTGTTCCTGAGTTCTCCATTTGTAAAATGGAAAGAGTAATACTGCTCTACTTGCAAATATGAATGTATTATCTGTTACTGTACTATGGGGTAGGAGGTGGATACCTCCTTCACTGAAATTCTATTGGAACTAAATTCTCTTCATCTCCTTTGAAAATTCTCTGAACTTATGAAGAATCAACAAAAAGCTGGCAAACAGAACTTTTTTTTTATGCATTCCTGTCTCATGTGTTACAAAAGGTTTTCTAGATGTGCTAATTTCACTTAAGATTGTCCTGTTTCCCTTTCTGTTTTTATATTCCACCAAATCTTCAACTTCATCGCACAGTTTTAGATGTCTACCAAATTCAGAATGGTTTAACCATATGCATGGAGAATGCCAGTTTTTCCTCCTCTGAGATACCACGAATCAGTTTGTATTCTGTAATGGTGTCATTTTCTGGGTTATTTCTCATGTGAGGTGTTTGCTTTCCAGGCTCCCATTAATGTCCAAGATGTCTGTTTTATTTCTTCAATCAATGCTTTCATTGCAGAAACATCCGAGCTGGCCCACTGGTTTAGCTTCCAGATAGAAGCACGGGAAGCATGACTGTCAGACCTGTCATAAACTGGAAATGCTCCTGTCTTTGTGTTGACATTGTCACTGGAAGTGCTGCACTGAAACCATAAAAACTGGATCCAGAGGAAACAGGAAATAAACCAGAGTACTGGAGCAAAATGGGAAAAGCTCTTTTCTAAGAAACAGGGAATTTATTATCAAATGTCTACAGTTGCTTTTTTTTTTTTGGGGGGGGGGCGGGGGGGGGCAGCAGGTGGTAAACAAAGCCCAATA